>BQNB010188118.1:0-11199 GCA_026074375.1 Tanacetum coccineum
ATAGGCTTGGTAAAGGATCAAAACCTCCACCGCTAGGCGCAAGTACTAGTCATTACTGTCAAAGAGGTCTTTTTAAAGGGTTGTAGGGTGTAGGTGTAAGATAACATTAAAGGAAACAGAAACGGATAGGATATATTTGGGTGGCTTTTAAGGTGAATTTGGGGTGAAAGGGTTAGCTAATTATTTATACGAATACACGCTAATTTGGTTGCTAAGCCAAGACTCGGACAAAGATATACAAACTCTACATCAATCTCTTTCTTTTTCTTTTCTTGACTCTATGATAAACATAAACATAAGCAAATGGCAGCCCGTACAAAAAAAATTCACTTTTTTATGTACATTTTTTTCGTTCACTTTTGCCATGCCATTGCTTAAACATATAATACATCATGGGGGTTTATAAATACACCCCCATACTTGAAATTTTGCATACTCGATATTTACAATCTAACTAATGACACGATTTAAGGTGGGTCAACATAACATGGAGCTTATTGAGCTCTATTAGGGGTAATGAATTACTTCTTCCCCAATTCTACATAAGATGAATACTACCATGAATCTAAATCGTCCCAAAATAATATTTACAAGGATAATGACTTAGCAACCATGTACTCAAATAATTAACTTGGGTTGAAACAATAATGTACTAAAGGTGAGTACATGCAAGGTAGGCTAAGGCAATTTGGGTGTAACAATTGGCTAAAGGGTGACAATGCTCTTCATTAATAGTCTGGCTTAACCAAAAAATTACGAGAACCATGAAAAAGGATAGGCTTAAAGGGTTGTAGTAAGGGTAACCTATAATAAAAATGAGTGCATGGCAAGGGTGTGGGATAGTTATATGATCGAGGTGACCATCATAACAGTTACAGGTTTAAAACATGGGTTAATCCTAGTGCCTCTTATCTAGCAAATCCTAGTTCTCACCATGCGGTCTAGGGATGCATCACAAAAACAAGTTCTAGAATTTAATATACTATCGGTACACTCATATAATTTAATACCGATACCAATGTTCTAGAAAAGGCGACAAAGACCATACGTACACATCCGTAATAACGAAATAGACACATATGACTGCATTTGAACCTTAACTCGAACAAGCTAAAGGTATAAACTATCTTGGGTATCAATAATGGATACCCGGATTCCTATAGATCTAAAGGCGAACCTTACAGTTTTTGAGTGGAATTTTGAGGGTTTTTGTGCTAGTTATACACATTCCTATCCATGAGACGCTACTAATACTCGATTTTCATCGGTATGTGACTTAATAAAATTTAAATTTTGGTCAAAATTACCTTTTTATGCTATGTTTTGATATATTACCTATCATTTAAAGGACAAAGCAAATGGCAAATGAAGGAATAGTTTTTAGGGCTTATTTTCCCCCCTTACACTTAAGTTGAACATTATCCCCAATGTTCTTAAAAGTACCCGTAAAAAAGAAATAAAGAGAAAAGAAAACAAGTAAAAGAAACGAGTACTCCCTTAGTTTGCTCAATAATGGAGAAGAAACATGCGATAACTGGTTAGATCGTCCTCCAAGAGTAATGAAACTTCCTAAGAACTTCCAAGCTTTTTCTTGTCAAATATAACCTGTAAATCAAAGACAAAGACAACTACACCAAGCATAAAATTGGCGGTATATGATATATACAATGAGAGTTTAGGGTTTGACTCTATGAAAGAAGTAAAGATAGGATGAAAGTGATGATATAATCTTAGGTTTCTGCAGGTTTACAACAAAATTACAAATTTTAAATATTGCACATTTTATTTTTCAAAAATACTTGAAGATTTTCGAATCTTCACATTGCTGGAGACGCGACGCCGTCGGGGTTAATCCCGACACCGTCTCTAAGCAATGTGAAGATTTCTTCTTTATTTTTAATGAGAAATTTCCTTCACGCAATTTTATTAGTATATCTGTAGAAAATACTGCATAAAAACGTAGGATTAATCATTACAATCATATGACTCGAAACTGACACGAATTAATCTAAACAATTTATTTTAAATGTTTGAATTGGTTTTTAAAAATAGAATATTTCCCCCTACACTTATTTTACGCAAAATACCTTTGATTGTAGATAAGACGTATTTACAAACAAACAAAGCATGATTACAAAATGATTCAAACATTATAAAACAAACAATAAAGAATAAAACACAAGACACTCCTAAATGCGGGAAAGTAAATATTAGGTTGCCTCCCAAAAAGCGCTTTTCTTTATTTACGAGTCTTGTAGCTAGACTTGAAGTCATACGTCCTTACGTGACTTCTCCTTCATCTTCCTTTTCAGTCGCATATTCGGGTCCAAGCTTAACAGTGTCTCTATAAAATCCATCTTCTAAGTTGGTTGGTTTCCTACACCCTCTATCATAATCATCTTCAATGAGTATTATTATAGGAAAAGAATCGGCCACTTCCATAATATCGTATGATAGGCTTGTAGTATAGCTTTTGGAACGTTGATAAGGTAGAAAGGCCCAAGGCCTATGACTATCCCACTCTAGGGCATATGGCCGGCCAAATAGATGTATTTATACCCCTCTCCACACCTTGGAGAGGGTTGGTTGTTCACCTTTACATTTCACTCTAATCTAATATTTACTCTCTTCCTTTCTCTCTCTAAAAGTGTTTATCGCTTCTACTTTCTCTCTTAAGTCTTTGTCATCTTTTGTGAGATTAGATAAACACATTATTCTACAATTTGTATCAAGAGCCATGGGGTGATTTAGCTTGGTGTTGTGTGCGTTTTTCTTGGTTGTTTTGGCATGTCTTTGGTTTGAACCATCACAAGAGATTTTCATCTTTTTTGGGTTTAAAAACGATAAAGCTATAAACTTTCTTCTTTGTTTATCTTAGTATAGGTTAGTTGTAAAAGAAAATCTTTGAAAAAACTCAAAAAATCTACATCTTTTTGGTTTTTTTTGTTCGAAAAGTTTAAGGTACAAGAATCTGGGATTTCAATTTCTTTTGTGTTAAAAAACCATATAGTTTGTGTTTTTAAGGTTCTCATAGTCTTAGAATGGCAAGAAGTACAAGTGATTTCAAGTAAAAACATCAAAAATTATGTTTTTAAGTGATTTGAAGTTTATTAAGACGGCTTTATACACACTATTTGAATTCGGTGTATTTAATACGTATTGAGTACATCCCGAATTATACTGGGGTTAATCCGGCGATTTATACGTGATTGTATACGGCGATTTATACATCTGTAGTTTCGGCGATTTATACATCTCCTAGACGGTGATTTATACGTTTTTAGATCCGGCGATTTATACGTGTGTTAATCCGGCGATTTATACATCACTTATATACGGTGATTTATACATCATTGGTTTCGGTGATTTATACATCTCCTATACGGCGATTTATACGTTTTCTCTTAAATCCGGCGATTTATACCTTGTGTATACGGTGATTTATACCGTCTTTCTAGAGGGCGATTTATACATTTTTCTTAAGGTGATTTATACATTACACATGGATGATTTATACACTTAACTTAGGAGATTTATACCATATTGCCTTGGAGATTTATACGGTTTTTCTATGGTTTGTAAAATCCCATGAAGTATTCAATTATTTCTCGGTTTTATCAAGAATTGTAAAATCCTATGTAATCTTAAGACTCATTCACTTAAAACAAACATCAATTTAACACAACAACCTCTAATCACTGAATGATCAACAAGTTATCTTTTCTCATTTAATCAATCAATTTAAAATGACAACTCTAGCAGAATTCATGATCATTGCACCCCCCCCCCCGTAGACGACAACCGTCCTCCAAGTTGGAGGAAATCTGTGTATGACTCTTGAAAAGTCGTACGAATTTTACCAAGGAGAATAGGAAATGGAAATGATTCTTGACTCAGTTCAAAATGGGCCACTTGTATGGCCTACTGTTGTTCAAGAGGATGGTACTACTTGGAAAAAGACTTATGCGGAACTTTTTGCTACTAAAAAGCTTCAAGCTGATTGCGATTGCAAAGCTACCAATATCATTCTTCAAGGGCTCCCACCAGATGTGTATGCTATTGTCAATCATCATAAAGGTGCAAAAGAGATATGGGACAAAGTTAAGCTTCTTATGCAAGGGACTAAATTGTCATTACAAGAAAAGGAATGTAAACTGTATGACGAGTTTGATAAGTTTTCATTTGTGAAAGGTGAAACACTGTATTAGTACTACTGGAGATTTGCTCAACTAATCAATAACATGAATGTTATCAATATGTCAATGAGACCAGTTCAAGTGAATTAAAAGTTTCTGAACAGTCTTTTACCAGAATGGAGTAAGTTTGTGACGGATGTGAAGTTGGCAAGAGATTTGCATACAACAAACTATGATCAATTGTACTCATATCTCGAACAACATGAGATACATGCAAATGAAACTCGCTTGATGCGTGAACGATACCAAGATCCTCTTGCATTTGTTGCTAACTACCATCAATCACCTTCTCAACTTAACAACTATCACTCTCAATACAATCCTACACGGTTTCCTCAACAAACATACATGGTTCCACAAGTTTACTCTCCTCAACCATACTCACCAATGTATCCACCACCTCATCCATCACAACCACAAATCAGTCATTCATCTATTCCACCATCACAACAATTGTAACGACCCAAACCCGCTCCGGAGAGTAGGCCGAAACGTCATAATCATGGTGTCATATCAAAGCATAATAAAGGCATAAAGTCATAAATGATAACATAGAACAAGGTGGAAAGCCGGAATCAAACATCGGCTCCCGATTATGAGATCAACATGAATAACGTAAAAGAAGTCTAAAGGACTAAAACATGTGTCCAAGATAGTAAAGCACATCAAAGTGTCTGCGATAAAAAGAAAGGAAGCTAAATGGTTACTTCCTAAGCACACACTCCTCGCAAGCCCAATCTCCCTCTAGATACCTGCCTGTTGTAAGAAATAGAAAGAAATACGGCGAGCATAACGCATAGTGAACAATATAATAACAATGTAAGTATAAGTATAATCCTGGATAATAGTATATAGCAAACGAAAGATCATAAGTGTCATGAGGAAACCTGAGATACGTTCATGAAGAATAGGAATTAAACATGTAAAGTCATGTAAGACGAAGTAAAGATGTATGAAATATCATGGATAGTATAGACATAAATAATGAATGAATGCCCACAGACTCATATAACATACATTCATAATCAATAATGTCGTGAATACATGCATATAATAGAGGGGCTGCCTCACCATGGAATAAGGGTGGACCTCTGATAAAAATATGGGTGGAGGGATCAGCTCCAATGTGATGGGATGTAGAGCACACACCAACCACTCACCATGAACGTGTAAACATGTAAACTAGGATGCACCCATACGCCCCTGAATAATAATGGCCAAACATGAAATATAATCTGGTAACATAAAAGGGACGCTGCGTGAAAAACCACTCCAACGCGAAAGAGTCCGTGACACATGCCTCATGTGCACGGTCATGTACCTCCATGACTAGATAGTAAGTCATGTAAATATGGTCAAGTGTATATATAGCTCGGGCAATAGATAAGTCTGAAATCAAACATGTAAAGATCATGGCAAAAGACATAAAAAAGAGGAAGCATAGCAGTTCGGATGAATCATGAAAAAAAGAAGTCCTTACTGAAAGGACGGAATATCCTACCTTATGAGTCCAAGCAGTAACGAAAGAATGATAAGAAGATGGAAGCTACTCCTGCTAAATGCGATCTACATTTAAAAGGACATATATAAAGTTACTTGTTCATGATTAAGGTGACTTTCCCATTTTTATAACTGTTAATTTTGTAGTAACTTTCTATAATTGGCATGATTCCGTGATTAGTACAGCTCCTTATTAAACTTATCCATGTTTAGTATGTTCCATGATTAGTATCTTGTGTTGTATTTGGTTACTTCCAAAATAGCAGCATCTAATATAAGATAAAGTTTCGAAAAAATAACTTTCCCTTAATTAACTTTCCTAAATATAACTTCAGATTTAAAATTTCCATAAGTTAAACTTCCAAAAATAGACCTTTCTAAAAATAGCAGATTTCTATATATAAACAGTTCTATAAATAACAGGTTTTTCCATAAATAGCAATTTCTATAATAGCAGGTTCTATAAATAGCATGTTTCCTATAAATAGAGGTATTCCCCCTTTTAAAAATAAAAAAATATAGATTTCCATTAAAATAGCATGTTTCTATAATTAGCAGGTTTCTATTTCTGTATTTACAATCCAAATCCTTGATCTTACATAATTTACGTAATTAGTCCTTTTAGTTATTAATTTAATTAAACATGATCTTTAATTATCCATTTTTGCAAAACAAGCCCTTATAATATCAAATATGGTATTTTCATACTTAATACTTTAATTAATGATCATACGCTTGTACTTTCACAATTTTACACTTTTAGTCCCTCAGTTTAAAACAATTCGAATTATATATATATTTATATATAATTAATCATGTTTAACCATAATAATTATCAAATGACATTTATACCCTTCCACTCATTTTTTTCCAGAATCTATACATTATATTAACATGCCATAATCAGTCCTTATAGTTTTTAAAATTACAACACAAGTCCCTTTACTTTTAATACCTAATTCGGCATGCATTTAATCCACAAAACCCTAAATTGATTTTTCCCCAATTATTAAGAAAACTTACACAATCATTGAGAATTAATTAAGCATAATAAAAATAGCCAAACCCTAACCCTAAGTCGTTTTCCAATTTATTTCTTCATTTCTTTCATAATTCAAAATCGGCAAGAATTGAAAATTCCACAATAATTATTTTGAGTTCCTCTAAAATTTATTTAGCTTTATCTGACTTATACATGATATATACATTACATACTGAGAAAAATATAAAATCGTTGGAACAATTATATTAAATGACGTTTCCATTTCTTGCTAAAATTAGGGTTTAGAACATGATTAATCTAATTCGACCCCTAGATCATGCCTAATAATTTTTCTCATGAACATACTGAATTAACATGATGAAACTTCAGTTAATAAAATACCTTTGACAATTGTTGATGATTTTATGAATTTATGAAGGATTTTCGAGTCAATTGAGTACCATAAATCAAACCACACCTTAACCCAATGAACCAGCAATTTTCCTACTTCCCTGACTCCAAGACCCTAGAAAAATCGTTCCTTGCAGTTGTAAAAAATATGGTGCCGCCACTGGAGTTTTTATGTGTGTCGTGATTTTGTTTTAGGGTTTTTAGAAATGAAAAAAAAACCCAAACTAGAGAAATATATTAATATGCCGAGTCTTAGGGCTTGAATGGGCTAAACATCTGATTTTCATTATTTAAAAAAATTATATTAATATTATCCTTGATTTAATGAATTATATTAATTGTAATAAGTTATATAAATGCATAATTTCGGCTAAATAAAATACATATATAAAATATTGTATTATTTTACTGCATATATAAGATATTATAACTTATAAAAATTGTCATACTTGTCACATATGTACTTTATATTTATAACAACTTGATTGAATTTTATTCATCCTTTATTAAATTTTCTGACCATTAAGGGCATTTTGTATTATTGCACTGTTTCTGATTTTAGGTTTTTACAACAATATCATCTCACAAACCTTATCCTATTCCCACTAATTGCTTACAACCCACATAAATCTTCAACACAACCATTTGACTGAGTTCCACAAATGGACTCAGTCTTGCTGTTCCTGTCTTTTAATCAAGGAGATGAACCGATTGCCTTTCTCATAAGGCAATGGATTTGTATCTTCACAGATTTTGTAGCCTCTGTAAGGTTCCTTTCAACCAATAATCAACATAAAACTTCCTCTAATCCAAGAAACCAAGCCACTATTCAGACGGAAAGGTTATTGTACAACAAGTTCAAGGGAGGCAAGGACAAAGTTATGTTGGTAATATCTATAAGGGGTAATCCTACTAGTTCGGGGGGGGGGAATAATGCAGGAGGGCAGACAAGGGTGTTAATGTTTATATTGTCAAGTAAGGTCACAGATAGCAATGCACTCATCCAAAGAGGCCTAGGAATGATGCATGGTTTAAACAAAAAGGCAATGTTGCTGAAGCATAAGAAGCTGGAACAATTTTAGAGATGAGATCAACTAGCAATTTCTTACAGATCTAGGCAATCCAGACAGTCAAGTCTCTCAAACATCAATCCAACACTGATGCTTTCTGTCGAAACCCATAATGCACTTACACTTCATATCGAATACAAGAAAAAATCTAGGAGATAAGACATGAATTGTTGAGAAGAGGTTAGAGAGAGAAACAAGAGAGAGAAAGAAAGAGAATGGTGATTAACTAGTATGTGAAAAATACAAAGAGAACCAACACCCTCTCCATCCCTTAGAAGAGGGGTAATTTTATAGTTTAACATCACATTTGGACGCCTAGATTTTCTAACACAACCGGGCCTCAGGTATTGGATGGCTACGACTAATACACGGACCAATTAATTACATAAATCGGCCGTATTACCTGTCTAGCCTAGTCGAGCTTCCTTATTCGACTTTAATATTTTAAGCTCCAATCTCCCCCGAATCGAGCTTCCTGTAGATTCTAAGCTGCATGTTCAAAAGCAATATTTTGAGGCTAAGGAATCTCCCCTAATGCGTGGTCTTCGAATTCCCTGAGGTAGAGAGCTGAATCTTATTTTCCTTGAACTTCTTGAGATAGCTTTGTCATTAAGTCTATAATCTTTGGTCTTTTATTAAGTTTTAGGCTTGTTCTCATGCTGTATGATCTTTAAACTTGAGCCTTTGTAATCGTCTTTGAATTCTGAGATCTTTAAATCATTTTGTCCTTATTTGTCGTTGCATCTTTGCCATCAGTGATCTTTGTGTCTTGACTATCATGCTCATACTTGCATCAATCTTGAAAGGCTTTGTTAACAATCTCCCCCTTGAAATACATGATATCTTAAGTAATATCTTGTATATTCAGAGTTGTGAAGTCTTTGACTTTTAAATCTTGAGATGTCTTGATCTGAAACCTTGATGCTTATAGTATTGTCTTGTAGCATGACATGAGCATGTGGTAATAATAAGATAAAAATTATTGAACACCTAAGATAGATTATAATTTACAAACGGAATACAGTTGGCGAACATGGGAATTCTGGCAGGGTTACTCATGTCGTATACTTATTTACCAAATTCCACCATTGAGATAAGCATTGATTGCACTAAATAAACAAACCAATATTCTATTTAATTAAACATGGCTAATATTGTTTTCCTTACATAAGGCTTGACCTCTTCTTTATCTTTGTCTATCAACTTGTGTGTGTTAATTGTCATCAAACCCTTAGATTAGACACCAAAATCGTGCCAGTCTCTCATGCTGAAACCTCCCTTTATCATTAGTTTAAGTTTTGTATAAATTAGATAGATAACTAAAATATTGATAAATTAGATACTAAAAGCTCTCGCTCTTAGTGATCGACACCCTACTTATCACGAAACTACCACTGACTGGGTACACTGCCAGTTAAAGTGTTGTTTTTAGGTTAAGTCGGCAAAATATAAATTGTAAAACTTGATACATAAAATAACACCTACACAACGACACATCAGACTCTTGTTAACAGCTTTTGTAATGGAATGTGCCCTAATAAGATTTATTTTATTGATCTCTTGGATCTAGACTCGATTAGTGGGTTTTGGTTTTAGTACTCGGAGGCTGGAACAGACTGCCACCTATTCAATATCAACTAACTCGGAGTGAGAAAGTCAATAGAAGTCGTGTGTATCTCTGTGACAAATGAGACAAGTGTCTTTTGATAGAAACTAGAATAGTTGGGAAGGGTTGTGCATTGCATCACTAGGTCGATGTCATTCTTTAATATCAGAATTCATCTTTGTAAAAATCGATAGATTATGTATTGACTCATTTTCTACTTAAATGTTTGTGGAGGGCTTCTTTCTTTAGACCCTTTATCCATACAATTTAATCTTAATCGGCATTATTCCCTTTACTCATTCATCTCCAATCATACCTAAGGACTACTATTTCTAGCTATGAAGTGTCCTTGGGTAGATCCCTCTGGTTCTGGTTGGATCATTGGACTAGTACCTAACCTAACCACCTTATGACTTCAGAATCTTCGTGTAATTAATAGGTTGTTGGGTGTAAGATCGTAACCATAAAAAGCATTAAAAAAATTAGTCAAAGTGTTTGATAGAATATCAAAACGTTTAACACTCTGAAAGTTTCTCTTTTGGAAAAACTCCCCTTTCACACGTGCATCGATAAACGAAAATGTTTTGCACATGTGGTAAGAGTATAAAGCACTTTAAGTCGATTAGATCACTTATTATTTTCTAAATCACATTTTAATTACATTTCTCTCCTTATTTTAAATACTAATTCACTTAGTCTTTGAAATACCATGTGATTAAAATTTGTCATGAAAATCCTGTGGAGAAAACTGTTTCGGCATGAATTATATGGAACATTAACTTGCTCCCCCTCAATTTTACATATGTTTGACACCAAAAAAATGATTACCAAGTTGTAAAATAGATATAAAATTGAGGGTTAGCATTGTTAAGCACACAATTTTGAAAGATTATGAATTTTCATTGAAGAATTCTTGAAAAATTATGCTCAAACACTTAATCATCTTATAACATATAATCTATTGAGTAGTCATTATTATTACAAATTTGTTATTAAGAGATTTTTGATAATGTTTTGAATACATAAAATTGTCATGTTATGATGTATCCAAAATCATTAAAACCTTGTTTTTCGAAAAACTCCCCCTCAAACATTGACTCATTTTGAAAATGACACAAAATGTATAAGAATAGTCTTGTAAAACTTTATGAGAGATGGGGTGTTGAACACACAAATTTGAAAGATTTTGAATTGTCATTGAGAAATTCTTGAAAAATTATGTTCAACTCTTTGAAAAACATCACGTTAGAAGACTTCTATTGTAAAACCCAAAAATTTGGTTTATATTTTCATTTCGTAATTTTGAATATAACCTAAAGTTTATTAATAAGTATTTGAAAATAAAACCTTAGGTTATAATTTAAGGAAATTATAAGATATAACATAAGGTATTTTGTTTTAAAAAATATAAAACTTATATATGTATATAAATAT
>BQNB010188119.1:0-11979 GCA_026074375.1 Tanacetum coccineum
GACTAAAAAAATAAATAGTGAAATAATGACGAAATAAATGACGTCATAAAATGGCATGAAAATACGAAATGTTACAATTCTCAGATCTAATCGGCCGTAATGAGCCGCCACCTTCAACCATCTAACCCCGTCAAATCTTATCCTTCTCCTTCATTCTCCATTTTCCGATATATCATTAATCTCCTTCTCTCCACATGTCTTTTCCTCTCGACATAAAAAAATGGTTTGTCTTATCTCTTCTTTTATAATGACAACTAATTGACAGCTAACATAGATTACCAGCCCATGTCATACTTTTTGGTCCATATTACGGCCCACATCAACACGTGTTGATAAGTTGTTTTTGTTACATTGTTCCATTTTACTAAAATTTAGAGAAAAACCAGTCTCATTCAACCGGTTTATAACTACACAAAAGGATTAAATAGATAGTTGTATTTTGAACTTTTGGTTTATATTCATTCAATACCCTTTCGTTGTGGCACGAGAACTCAAGAACACAACGTTACCGGTCTAAAATGAATGTTTGAACATGTTGGTGTAGCTAAGAGAGTAGGGTGTGGTAATGAGATAGGCTCATCACGCCTACGTGGCTTCGCCATGCATCTCGCCACCACACCATCATCCTTCGCCACGAGCCAAAAACCGACTCCTTCGCCACAGCTATGACTAGAGAAGAAGACAAATGAAAAAAAATGTATCCGTTATTCCAACGGATAGTTTTATAAAAAATATTTTTTTTTAATTTATACCCATTTTTCCTTATAAATAACACTTCATTTTACCATTTTAACACACACTTCTCTACAACAAACTTCTTCTTATTACTCATCTTCTCCAAACTTCTTATTACCAAAAAAATGTCTCAACCACCAAATGAACAAAACCCGGGTTATTTTACCCATCTTCTCCAATCCAACCCGCAACAATACTCATCTTCTCCAAACCAATCGAATCCGTCTACCCCAGGTTCCCAATACTCAAACTCGTCGCAACCGTTTCCCCTTTATGGAACGCAAATGTCATCGCCCGAACATGCTTATCAATCACAATTGACGTATCATCAAAATCAACAATACGGCTTCCAAGGTTACACGAATCCAAGAAATACGCAACCACACTTTTTTTCACAACAATCATCACAACGCCAATTTTTTCACAACTAATCATCAACCACAATGTTTTCATAACATCATCTCAACACACAATTCAAAATACCCCAAGCCCAAGAACCCTGTGAACCTAAGCGAAAACAAAAAAAGACGGGGAAACAAAAAGTTGTCGAATTGGACGAGGGGGATGAAAATGAAGATATGGAAACAAGGAAACTCAATACCCGTTGGAATGACAAAGAAGAAATCTTGCTAGCCGAGGCTTGGATCGAGCACTCGCAGGACGCGAATATCGGAAAAGACCAACGGGACGAAATCTATTGGAACAAGATTATTGAAGATTTCCACAACCGGACAACAGATCCGGTGCGTACCAAAAATATGTTGACGGGAAAATGGACCAGAATGCACGGTGATTGCCAACGGTTTAACGCTTATACAAACAGGCAAATCGTAAAAGCGGGGAAAATGAAGCTGACTTGATCGAGACTGTGAAGACGGTTTACTTGGAGCGAGTTGGTAAAAAATTTCTATACCCTCACGTGTGGAAAATTTTGAAAGATTACCCCAAATGGGATGCGGCGGAGCCGATTGATGGAGATAATCTCCAAGAGGTGTTTGGTCCGGATAAAAGAGAGCGTCCCGCCGGCAAACAACGTGCTGGGAAAAAACAAAAATCGGTTGAAACGTCGGGGAGCACCGGGGGAAGCCAATCGGAGTCTGTATCGTCACTTGTTTCTCAAGATTATAAACGTAAATGTGATGCTGCTGAAAGAGCGTACGAGGCGCAGAGGGAAAAAGATTTAGCTATCAAGAAGTGTGAAGAGATGAGGTTTCTCATGATCGATACTTCGAACTTGCCGCCTCATAAACGAGCCTTCATTGAAAGGCAACAAGCTGAAATAATGAGGCGATATCCAGATGCTGGTGCAGACGATTAGTTTCGTAATTTTATGTTTTTATGTTTCGTATCGTTTAATTTCCTTATGTTTCGTATTTTATTTTATGTTTTTTTTATGTATTGTATTTTTAATTTAATGAAATAAATTATGTTTGTGTGAAAAAAATTGAAAAGAAAAAAGAAAAATAAAGTTTTTCAAAAAAGAAAGACGTGATTCGATGAAATAGTGATGAGGATGAACAACATATAGAGATAACGAGATGAGGCAACCAAACACGCTCGAGAAAAGTTTTTAATTCCATTTCTCACCAATTCTCCCTACCAAACATGCCCTAAAGGAAACAAAAGAACAAAAGAAAAGGAAAAAAATAGATAAACCAATTGACGTCAACGTTATATATGTTTTTTGATGACCCTACCCGTTTAAAAGAATTTACATTCGGGTTACGATGTCAAGCAAGATTACTCGCGCGTTGCTGCGGTGTGTTAATTTTTCGCGCGTTGTTGCGGGACACTAATTTTTTTTCTTCCTATTTTGTGCGGGTTTATTTTTTCGGTCTCTGTAGCGTTATTTTTTTATGTTATTTTTTTCCTTATGTGAATTTATTTTCACGGTCTCATGTTTAATAGTT
Source organism: Tanacetum coccineum (assembly GCA_026074375.1). Taxonomy (NCBI): domain Eukaryota; kingdom Viridiplantae; phylum Streptophyta; class Magnoliopsida; order Asterales; family Asteraceae; genus Tanacetum; species Tanacetum coccineum. The sequence goes on from BQNB010188119.1 coordinate 2,646, forward strand.
TGGTTTTTTTATATGGGCTTACGTGTTGGCTCTCATGTTTAAAGGTTTTTTTTTTGCTGTATGGAATTTTTTTTAACTTAGCGTACGTCGGTTTTTTATTGCGTCGTTTATTTTAAAGTTATTAGCAATTTTAGTATTTTTTTTAAATTAAACATTTTTTATAAAAGCGTACGTATGCCAGAAGCATTACAATATTGAGCTCGTTTTGTTCGCAATTCGAAGATCTTTCCGGGGGTGTTTTGAAGTTTATTACAAAGAAAAGTCGTAAATAGTTAAAAGAGTGAGAATGTGCCCGTGCGTTGAAACGAGGTTTTTTTATGTTGTCTACTTGTATGTTTCACGTTATTATACGCGCGCCATAAACATTGAGTAAGTAAAAATGGGAGGAAAAAAAACTAAATGAGCCGGCTCAAGGCGGGCCATAATATTTTTCCGAATTGATTTTGAACGAATATTGAGTAGGAATGTGCCCATGCGTTGCAACGGGGCTGACATGTGTTCGACGTTTTTTTATCGCCTACTTGTATGTTCCCCATTATTATGCTCGTGCTTTAAATTTTGACTAAGTAAAAAAAGAAAGTAAAAAAAACCCAAATGGGCCGGCCCAAAAATGAGAGCCCAAAGAAAACCTATGGCCCGAGCACTGTTCAAAAATAAACAGTGAAAAACATGACAAAAACTATGTCGTTTTAAACTTCTAATAAGTATATGTATAATAAGTTGGATCAAAAATCTAATCTTAAACTTATAAACTAAATGTGTTAACCCGATCACAACATGTTTACCGGACCAACCCACTAAAATGATTAAAAGTGTAATCGATATGAGCGAGTCCCGGTAAGCTTAAATTTTACTTAATGGCTTGTTTCTTTTTTTATATGAATTAAGTGGTTTTTCCACTAATGCCTCTTAATGGGTGGATGAAGGTTTTGGTGTGTGTATGGAATAAGATGAATTAAGGTGTTTGGGCCCACCACTGACTTAATAAGTAACATTAGTGAAAGAAAGAAACACCCCAGACACTTGGGCTGATGAAATTATAGCTCGACTCGTTACTCGAATAGCTTGGGCTCTAGCTCAATAACTAGTTCAAGAAAGTTGTAACAATTTCAATATTTTTTCTAACCAATTTATTTCATCTCGACTAACACCCAAATATTTATACCAATGTTTTGAAAACCGGGTTTTTAATTGATCCGGTCGAGTCATTGGGTCACCAGGTTACCGGTTCAACCGGTTGGACCACCGGGTCAACTCGGTTTTCCATAACTATTTTTTTTATATTTGCAATAATACTAAAAAACATATATATATATATAAATCATGAATATTTCATATATTTAGCCTAAAAACCATTTACTAACAAATATAACATGTAAAAATAAAGTTACGTCGCAAATATATAAAATTAAATTGCTTTATTTGTAAAAAAAAGACGAAAAAAATCAAAACCCGGCCGGGTCTCAAGAACCGGGTTGACCCAGGTCACTGCAAACCCGACGGGTCTAACAGGGTTTCGAAAATATAAAACCCGGTTCAATTTGACCATTTTTTCGACCCGAACCGATTCAACCTGTTGAACCGGTCAGGTCGAACCGGGTTTCAAAACATTGATTTATACAGCATAATAAACATAAAGGAGGTATGCATTTTTTCTAAACTACAAAGAGTATGCACTTCATGTAAAATCTCAATTTTTAAAAAATAAATAAAACGTTTTACAACGACGATGATACTTAAAAATTAGGCACGTTCATACTTTCTACCTCACATATTTCCGCCTCGCTAGTAACAAGTTTAAGGATTAAAATCGTTTCATGTTCATTTTGAACATGACAAAGAGATGATGTAATATTAAGATTGTTGTGAGTGTACATTTGAAGAAAATAAAATTAAAGTTTTGCACTAATAATGTACTTTTTTTGTTTGTTTCGGCATATATAAGGAGATTATAACTTATTTCGTTTTCGGATTATGCTTCATAAGCTCATATTTTGTGAATAAGCTTATATTTTGTGGCTTATTTTGAAACTTTTGAGCTTATTTAAGCTTATTATGAGATGAAGAGCTTATATAAGCCGAAAAATTTCAAAATAAACCATAAAATATGAGGTAATGAAACATAAGCTGAAAATCAAATAAGTCAGAAACCAACTATATAAAAAGCCAACAGTTTATTAGTTTATGAATACGCGAATAATAACACGTAGGGGTAGAAACGAGCCGAGCCGAGCTGAGCCCGAGCATGTCAGAGCTCGAGCTCGGCTCGTATATATTTCAGATGCTCGAGCTCGGCTTGTTTAGAGCCTTAAGATTTGGGCTCGAGCTCTGCTCGTGGTATGATACATAAATCTCAAGCTCGGCTCGTTTACAATGCGCATATAAAAACTAAATCTCTGAACGTTTTGAAATTACTTATTCGAGCTCATTTATCTAAAGCTCGTTTACCAATCCGATCTGAAGCTTTTAACAAGCGGCTCGTCTCGTTTCATAAAACGCAACTTTTCCATGTTTCTCACGCAAGAAAAAAGTTTAAAACACTTTGGAAAAGTCGAAACATTTGGAGAATTGGTGGCGGGAAACTAGTTAGTGATTTACCCCCTTTTTTATTCCCCCAAAAAAGCCCTAATTTTTATTCTTATCCTCTCTACAAGTAACACTCTTCCTTGAAAATCATTTCAATTAGATACCCACACGCTAACGGTAGATTCCTTTATTACTCTTTCAATTTTAATTTAATTCGATTAACTGATTGTTTAATTAATTAATATTTGAGTCGTGGAATAATAATAGAGATTATGGCGGATGTGTTTGATGACGAGAATGAAACTGAACAAACGGTGTCGTTGAATGAGTATCTCGAACAAGTTGAACATCAGGAGCTTGTAAGTTTTTATTTATTTATTTTATTTTATTTTATAGGATTTAGTATGCTATTGGCTTGATTTATGCGATTTTGTTATTTAATTCAACGTAATGAAATTAGGTTTTAGATTTTAACTATCAGCTGCTAGACTTTGTTACACGTCCTCTAGCGAAAACTCAACCCGCGGCCCTCAAAAAGTAAGATGCGATGCAAACTAGTTATTATATAAAATGTACCGTACGTGATTAGCGTTGTCGGATTTTGTGTAACCAAAATATGATGGAGCTTTATGAATAAATGATTGTTTGTGGTTATTATCAAGTGAACTGGCACACGAAAAAGCGCAAGTTTTTTTGTGTGACTTATTTTGCATTTGGGTACTAAGTATAGATAATGAATAGCGAAATTGTTTGAAATGACATGTAACTTAGCAAAATTGTCACGTTGAAGTAAACATAGCTAGTAGCTAGCTTTAGCTGCGGTTTTGTTTGTAATGTTTGAAACCGTAAGGTGAGATATTTTGATGGTTTTTTTTGTTGTTAAGCTATATTCTTGTTGTTGTTCTGTACGATTGACGTTGCTGTATTGGATAGCTACGTATGTTTTTTAAGCCATATGCTCGTTGCTTTTGGTTTCACATTGAAGGCTACAAATTTAGGTTACAGGTTTGCCCTGGGAGCTTCTATTGTCCGAGAACATGACCTTTGATAGGAACTCGTGGAGAACCAGGATTAGGGTGAATGAGTAGGGCGCATAGGTATAGAGTCGCATTGCCCCGGTACATAGACTTATCTTTTGCGTGTAGGTCCTCTTCTAGCCTTTTATGAGTTCATGCCAGTAGGATTTCATGCTTTTTGTATTAGTAGTTTTTTTTAATTTTTAATTTTTATATGTTTGGATGTTTTTATCACATTGATGGCGTTTATGCTTGTATTATTTTTACTATGTAAGCTCTTTTGCTTTTAATTCTTATTTTTTTTGTATTGCTTATTCTTCTTATATGTTGCCTTATGAAATATGATCTTTGTGTGCCCGTAGTGCCATATTTTCCCTATATATGCTTGCATGCTCCCATGTTCCTATGTTGGTATGCGTTTATGTATATGCTCACTTGTATGTTTTTTGTTTTCATATGCTTTCTTTTATGTCATTGTCTTTTTCCATTCTCACACACATTTCACATAAAGTCTATTTGCTTGCACACATACTTGCCGGATATCTTTCTGGACGTAGTCCCTATACCCTCGGGTAGGGGTGTGACTGTCTACATCTCATCTCCCCCATACCTCGCTCCGGCGGGATTAGGTATTGTTATTGTTGTTGCTTAAGAGTCTCAATATTTTTAGCCATTGGCATTTGGTTATAAAATATAGCTAAAAAGTTGCAAAGATCATTTGAAATGTGACGTCACGCATCAATCAAGGAAGTTTTCATATTATTGATTAGCAGGTTTTGGATGATCTTGTTTAAGTTAACAACTTTACCAGCCATAGTAGTGGTTTTGTTTGTTGGCAAACACTTAGTATAAGGTAATACTATTGGATGGTTTTTAAGCCATATATTAGATGATTTGAAAATACATGACACTATTGTATTGGGTATGTGTTTGTACTGTCAAAGACTCAATGGTGTAACCATAGATTAAACCGAGGGAAGTCAAATGATGTTTGGTCATCTTTTTTCTCAGGTAGTAAATCTTATTCTTTTTGAAGGATACGCAAACCTAAAATGAACGGAAGTTTGGGTTTTAGGTCAAATAATGTTTTATAAAGGTGAACTCGACCACTTAAATTATGTAACTGACCCGATTAATGCTTTAGTGAACACTTATTGGGCTACTGGCCATTCAAAAATTACAACATGAACTATTTCACATTTTCTACTTGTAGTTTCTGTACATGAATTATATCCACAAAGTAGAGCAACATTGACACTATACAAGTCCTTGATTTAGTTACACAATCTAGTCGACGAATGTATTTAAGTTTTTTTACACTGTAGTTCAGTAATCTTGTACTCTTGCATTCCAATTTTAAGAATTTGAGGACTAATTTTTTAGAACAGCAAATATCCTGATGAAATGACAATGTACTCATCATCATGATCATTACTCTGTGATACACTGATACTGGAATAATATTTATCAATGTTGTTGAAATACTTTTTGTACGTTGATTTCTTATTCTAGGAAGCAGATTTAGTTTTGGGTGGTGATGAGGGAAAGGAGTGCACCTACGCCAAAGGTTATATGAAGAGGCAGGCAATTTTCTCGTGCTTAACATGTGTTCCTGATGGAAATGCCGGGGTTTGCACAGCATGTAGTTTGTCTTGCCATGATGGACATGAGGTTCGTTTCCACGTTTCTTTCTTTTATTATCTATATATTTGATAAACATGTCAGTTAGTGTATGATGAATGCAAAATCTTCTGGTTTTGAATGCCGACTGCAGATATCGATTCTTCTTAGCTAGTAGATTTTTATGATTTCTTGGGCTGTACATTTTACCACTACGTTTGGCGGTTTGCTTACATATAAGTAGGCAACCTATAAATATTTTGAGTTTTAAAGAAACTTTCACACTGCATTTGTGCAGTGCCTTTTAGTTGATTGTCATTCATGAAATTTTGGAGTTCTGCAGCCTACTTGATCTATGTGCTCAATGGTTTAATATAAGATATCTTACTTGCCATGATTTTTCATTAGCGTTCTCTTTACAAGACTTGTTTCGTCTTCATTTTGCCATATGTTTTCATCTCTACTGACGGTTCCTTACACATGTATAGACTTTTATAACAAGTCATGGTCAATTGGTTCAATAAGTCTTCCAAATGATAAATTGATGGAATGATTGGTGGAAGACAACCATATCTAAAAAGATACCGTTACCAATCTAAAGACATTAAGAAAGAAAAATAAGATAAGGTTAAAACGATAGAGAGGTGATTGCTTACCAGTTACCGTAAGTCCATAACGCTCAACCTGTGTAATCTTCATATAGGATCAAGTTGATATGCATAATTGAAATGCTAATACGACCTGTAGTAATCTTGTTTTTCTATGTAAAATCTCGCAAAGGCTATGGTTTCGCCAGTTTATTTGATCCAAGAAGAGGGTTTGCTGTTTAGACTGATATATGCTATAAGATTGTATCATGCGTATGATCCTTTTTTCCGGTCCTGTATCAGATCATAGAACTCTGGACTAAGAGAAAGTTCAAGTGCGATTGTGGCAATTCAAAATTTGGAGAAGGCTATTGCAAACTCTTACCAAGCAAAGATATTGAAAATGAAGAAAATGCTTATGACCATACTTTTAAGGGGAAATACTGTACATGTGACCGCCCTTATCCTGATCCAGATGCTGAGGAGCAAGTAGAGATGATCCAGTGTTGCATATGTGAGGATTGGTTTCACGAGGAGCATCTTGGTCCTGAGTCCACTAACGAGGTTAGTATTATAATTTATTAATTATACTACACATCAACTCTCATGTATTGTCATAATCTTTTTGCCGAGTCTCTATAGTAATTGATATTTGCTAAAGACATCAAGAAAAATATATCGTGTTATAATTTCGTTAAACTCTAAAGAATTTATAATCTTGAAGGAAAGTCGATTATTATAACGATCTGTTTTGTCATTGTAATATTAGGTAAAGATCCCAGTAGATGAGGAAGGCGAACCTCTGTATGAAGATCTTATCTGCCACAAATGCTCCTCAATTTGTTCCTTTCTGTACCTTTACCCTCCAACCATATGGGCATCAGACAAGGAACACGCTGCAACTCCTTCCAAAGGAAAAGATGTGGTGTCTTCACCTTCTGCTCCTGGATCATCTTCAAAGCTCGAAGATTGTACTTCAGAGATTCGTGATGCAGAGCCTGCTGCTGTACCTGATGGTAACCCCAAAAGCCCGCATGATGATAAGGATGTGGTTCTTGGTGAAAAATCCGTTACATGTCTTCTTGGTGTTGACTTGTCGGCCACTGAGTTAGCCTCGGAAAAAAGTCAACCAATGTTTCTTGCAAAGAATTGGAGGGAGGCACTCTGTGGATGTGTCAAGTGTTCAGACTTCTATGCTAAAAAGGGAATCAGTTACTTGCTTGACAAGGAGGATTCTATTGCTGAGTATGAGAAAATGGCTAAACAGAAGAGGGACGAGAAAATGCAGCAACAAGAAGGGGCTGAGTTGAATTTTCTCGGCAATCTTGGGCATGTGCAGAAGATAGAAATACTTTCAGGCATTAATGACATGAAAGATGAGATTCGTTCATTCCTGGTAAGTTGCCTTTACTGTAATGCTAATATTGCATAGTGTCGCTAGTTCTATTAGACCATATAAGTATATAACGATTAAATACAATGGTATCTAGACTAATTGCAATGCAGTTTGGTCTTTGAGGTTTGCTTGCCAAACTTTTTTTTCCCAATTACATTAACTATTAATCTAGACAAATTAAAAGAACCTTTAAACACTTGTAACAAATTTGATAACTGGCATTCATTGCGCTACTTTTTGTTACAAGGACGTTTTCTTTCTGATTCTAGTGATTGATCTAGAATAAGAACTTTAAAACACTTGTAACCTGTTGGGCTTTTTATTGTAAGTGAACTGTTTGTCGTGGGAAATATGCAAAATAAAACTTTTTTGTCCCAGAGCAAGCAGTTTATAACAATACAAATGGCAAGTATGATGGATTTTTTTATATGTACATGTTATAATATGTTTAAAGTCACTAGTTCTCATTAACTCTACAGTTTTTGTTGACATTTTTTTGTTTTGTTCTGCAAGAACAAGTCAAACATGATTTGTTGCAAAAGTCATTCTTTCTAAACTTTTGCATTGCAGCTGTGCAAAATGTTTAAAGTTGCATTTGTTGTTATGTTTAAGTTGCATTCAATGTTAGATATTGAATTTCTTACATTTTACATTAAGGCCATTAATTCATCTTTTTTTATATATATATTATCAACAGCAATCCTATGATCCATCAAAGCCAATCACATCTAATGATATCCACCAAGTCTTCGATAACCTTAAGAAACGTCGACGGATGGACTGATCCTGTCAAGAGATGTGGACCGTTGCTTGCAACTAAACCTTTCTGAATTAGGCCGTGCATACTCATGGTTTAACGGCCTTTGTTTGGCTTGTTTTATAGGTAAGTTAACTTGCACTCTGAAACTAAGAACTTTTCTGTCTCCTGTTAAGAACCGAACTAGATCTTGGCTCAGACTTGCTATGGTTGTTGGCATGTAATCTTCACTTTTATGTTTAAAAATTTACCTTGACCCTGTTTATGTTGCTGGTACAAAGTAACACATTTGTCATTATGGTCACGATATCAGTTTCTAATATATCCAGGTGGCTGGTAATGATAATAAACGAGTTTGACCTCTCGTTTTCTGTTTGGTATAAGTAAAAGTCTTGGAAATACTTTGAAAGACAGCTGTTGACAAAGTTGTTGATAGGTTTCAACCTTTTGTTGATTCATGCAAAAGTTAAAAAATTAATGTCCTAAAATGTCAAATTAGGTACATTACGAGATTAAGTTTATGAACTGTAAATCAGTCTTAATCATTCGAAATAATATTGCTATGCAGATCAGCAGATATGTTAAAATCAAGTTAGATGCTAGAAAAATGAGTTGGTGGATGTGTCGATACTCTTTGTAATCTTCCTATTATCTATACAAATAATGAATTTGATTAGGACTGGTATTTTTTTTTTTAATTTAATTAGTTCATCAGAAAATGGGTCATATGCTTAAAACTAAAGGTAAGAAAAAAACCCGAAATCAAATCGAAAACCAAACCGAAATAATCGATTGAAACTAAAACCGATGGTTGACTTTTACTTTTTCATAAACCAAAAATTCTGGTTAGGTTTTGGTTTTTGTCGAAAACTGAACTGTAAAAATCAAACCGATTTCATTATGTAATAATATATACTATAATATGAATAAATAACTAAACAAATCTAATTACAAATACATCTCCATTATGAATAAATAACTAAACAAATCTAATTACAAATACATCTCCATTTTATAAGTAGATTTAAATTATATTTGTTTTAACGTTTATGCGTGTGTTTGATGTGTATGTGTTTTACTTGACTAGTTGGATACCCGCGCATAGCATTGGTGATAATTTTTTTTGACCTAACTCTCCCCGCAATTCTCTACCCGCTAAGTGAATTCGTTTCACAACACTTCGAATGTATACGTGTCCGTTGTATGTGTTTGTTTGGGTTTCCCGTAGATTTCCCGCAACACCATATTAACATCACCATTCTCGCATGTAAAAGACTCTCACACAGTCTCTTACCAATTAAACACTCTATTCAAATGTATATAATTTTTGAAAAACAAGTTTGTATTCAAATTAGGGATAATCACAAAAATACCCATTTTTTTAACTCCACTTCACAAAATACCCAATTATTTTCTCAAAAAGCCAAAATAC
>BQNB010188124.1:0-11978 GCA_026074375.1 Tanacetum coccineum
AACACCCCTCTATACACGAAATTCACATGAACCAACCCAAAAATCTAACCTTTTCAAATCTTAGTGCATGTGAGGTTTTAATAGTGGGTTTTGTAGCTCTTGAAACAAGGATTAATAATATGTAATTGGATTGGAATGCATGTCGGAGATTTGACCGGAATATGGTGGTGTGGGTGTGGCCGGTTCGAACATAGGGAGGAGAGGGAGGAAGAAAATGATTTTGGTAAAGGTTATTATGTGTGTGTTTGAATCATATTTATAGAAAAATAGTTTGGAAGTTTGGCAATTTTAGTCTCTCTTTCTCACTAGTCTTTCAAAGTTAATACAAAAATGTTTCTTTCGTTAATAAAATCGGCCAAAGACTCGGGTCACGCTACGTTAGTAAATATTTTATATCCGTCCCACTAATTCTTCTTTAAAACGTTTAATAAAACGTTAAACCACGTAAAACACGACCTTTAAACACGGTTTTTACAAAAACTCGGGGAAATGCCGTAAAATACAGAAGTAACATAATCACGCTCTCGGAGCAACAATATAAGATTTTTGTTTTGACTTTCTTAGACGTTAACTTGCGAAATGTCAAAAATAAGAATTTCAAATTTCCGTTCATAATAAAATACGAACATAATTATTTACGACAAATAAAAATTTAAATGTCGGCATTCGCTTACGAAAACTCGTAAAATAATAACTATGACGTCGGACTCGCGACTGTCATACTCGTCGTGAAACTCGGGTTGTTACAGCAGCTGTACTTTCCGTTCTCGTTACCATAGCGTCTCAAAGCAGACAACACGATAAGAGTGAATCAGATAGTTACTATCTTTCTGATTAAGGCGTCAATTCATATACTGGACCAAATCGATATCCAGTTGGCATAAGCTTGATTCATATAGAATCTTGCAAGTCACCTACCACAGCTCTGTTTGAGGTTGACTTTGGAAGGATTTCCATTTGTTACTGTGAATACTAAAAAATAATACCAGTCTGAATGTTCTGGAAAGATCTCAAGGATAATGCGTAGGACTCTTTGTTACCAAATGTTGTTTAAGGGTGAAAAACAAGTGTTATATATGGATTATGTCCTAATGAGATTTATAATGCTGATCTCTTCTAGATCTAGACTCGATTTGTGCACTTTGGTTTTAGTACTCCAAGCCTGGAGTTGACTGCCACCTATTCAATATCAACAATCTCGGAGTGAGATGTTAACAGATAATGTATGTATCTCCGTAACAAATGAGACAAGTTTCTTTTGAGAGAAACTTGAATGGCTGGAAAGGGTTGTGCATTGCATCACTGGGTCCATGTCGGCTTTCTTCAATACCAACAATCATCTTTGTGATTTTGATACATTATGTGTAACCCTTGCACTTTTTTAAGATCTATATTTTCTATTTGGTCCTTTGACTATTTGACTTTTGTCTTTGTTTGAACAATTACCATGTTGACGGTGGAGAATCTATGTTGATCTTGGTTATCTTAGTCATATGTGCTTGTGTTAATGCTTTTTAGAGGATTTTATTTATGTGATCATGTTCTGGGAGGTTGTCCCGTGTATAGCTTGAAATATCGTATAACGAGTCCCGACACGTACGTTAATGTTCAGAACGAATTTTAGAAAATTTGACTGTGAAATATGTCGTGTAAATAATCGAGATTCATGGAAAAGTATTTTTAAGTTCATTAAAAATACTAGGAAACTTCGGGTAATGTTTTAAAGTAGCGAACTTTGAGTCTTAAGAGAACCCGACACAAAACAAAGCATCTCGAGCCCCCCTTAGATACCCCTATCTGGTCGAACCTACTAGAGGACTTGTGGGGCTTCATTTTTTTGTCTTTTGGTCCCCATGTACTATACCATGCTTATAACTTTAGCAAAAACAAACAACATGCATATTTCATTTTTCCATCTTAAATTTTTTTCTTGTTTTCTCTCCTTGTGGTACTCGTCTGATTTAAAACACACATACACACACACTCTTAAATTTTTTGCAAAATTTGATCAAGAACATGAAGATTTAGAAGTATTGGGTTGATTCTATTATTCGGGTTATCATTTAAGCAACGCTTGGGTTGTCAGATCGTGTCCTAACTCGCTTTTAAAATACTCTTTGCAAGTCTTCTAAATTTGCTTGTACTTTTGAATGTCTCATGATGCATAGAAGCTAGTTGTACGGTGCGTTTTCTAAAAATCAAACACGGGAAATTTACGAAAACCCATTAAGGATGCGTTTTTGGTTCGAACACAAATAAAAAAGGAATAATGGTTTATCATTTTTATGTCGTGGTTGTGATGGTTGAAAAACATTTGTATGCTAAGTAGCTTATTTATTGCCTAGCATAAGAATAAGCTTATTTGGCTTATTTTGGGCTTATTAACTTTCGGCTAAATAAAGAGTACATGGAAACATGATTTTGGCTATTTACTTATGGTATCTTATTTTTGTGAGCTTATTTGGTAACTTATTTTGGTACCTAAATGAACTAAGAAGCTCATTAGCTTATTTGAAGTTTAACGGACTTATTTTTGGGCATATTGTAACCCACGACCCAAAAAGCCCAATAACTCGTGGCTTATTGTAGGCTTTTAGTGGTCCGACATATTTATGTGGCTTTTGGTTATAGCTTATTATGATACTTAAGGCATAACGAATCTTAACGGGTTGAAAATAAGCTACGGATAGCATATTTTTAGCTTAATAGGGCCACAACCCAATAAGATAAGCCAATCCATTGCTTGGTCTTGGTCCGTGAGTCTTGGCTTGCGTTGTGGTTTTTTTCTCGAACTTATATTTGATATTATATTTGATATTGGACCTAAATCGGAACTTAGAACTTGAAAATAACGTTTTGGGCCTCTATTGGGCCTTAAGGCCCTATAAGCGAAAATTTGTCGTTTTACGTGATTAGAACGAAGTTTTGAAAGTGAACATATTTAATTAATTTCATATATGTGAATTAGTCGTTTAAATAAACGTGCTTTGGTAAATGTTGCGAAATATGGACTTTTGGCATTATGTCGGAAAATGATGAAATTGGGAAAAATTGGTTGAAATTAAGGTTTGAAACAATGGAAAACATTGTATAAACGAACGGATCATGACGAAATTTTGTAAAAACCGTATACTTAGATTTATACTCAAAGCTTACTTTTACGACAATATTATTATTTTAATAAGTCGAACCAAAAACGAAAATATATATTTAAAGTAATAAAATATAAACCTTCATCCAAAATCGATTTAGTATGAAATAAACAAAACCTTTTTCTATTCCTATACACATCAATAAAGTAATTAAATGTTACCGAGTGAACTTAAAACCGAAGTATATTCCTAAATACCTATATCCGAGTCTTCCTTTTATTACTGAACCATTGATACTTAAATAGTATTACGTAATATTAAACTAAGGTATGATACTAGAACATGTTATAGATAGAAACTAACGCTTGTCAACCATCACATGGAACTAAAACATCAAATATTTAATACTTATTAGTGAATAATACCCTTATATTACCATGCAAATGTATCACAATCTTGAAAACGCGCATATTTACTATCATTATTTGAGTTTCAAGGTGCAAAAGCAGGAAAATGACAAAGAAACATGGGAAAAAAGCGCTTAAAAAAAGTGGTTAATTATTTGAAGAATGTTATGGGGTAACACAAAAAATGGTTACACCGTAACATAAATTAAGCAAGTACGAAGATCAAGGACAACTTTACAGCTTAACACCATATCTTGTTACGTCGTAAACATGAATTTAAAAGAAAATCTTACCAAAGATAAAGTTATGGCATAACACACCTTATGGTTACGCCATAACCATGAAGATCCACAAATATGGAATGAATATCACGTACGTATGGAAGTTATTTGAAGGTTACGGCGTAACACAATATCTGGTTACGCCGTAACAATTGCTTATAATATGATGCCTGTGTATGAAGGATTACGCGTAACACCTACTTAGTTGCGCCGTAACAGGCTCGATACTTATAAATAGAGGTCTCATTCAGCTATTCCGATATCACTTCCTCCACAGCTAATTGGATAGGCGACAAAGGCTTTCAACCTTCGAAGAATTCCACCTGGAGTCCAAGGGCGATCACACTTTATTTACTTTTTGTATTTAATCGTTCAAATACGAATACTGTAAGAATTATGAGCTTTCAATCCATGATTACTTCTATTTATTGCTGTGTTTCCGTTACCATGAGTGGCTAAGCACTTACAGTGCTGGCCTAGTTATGTAGTTACTATTGTTATGATGTTTGTTTCTTGTTAAATTATGGTTTCATTAGATATTCCTTGACTATCGTGTAACCCTGGGTTTTGGTAGTACGAGTGGTTTGGATATTGCTTGACCCATTATTAGATTATTAAGTCAATATGGGATCAACTGGGTACTAGGAAGGAGCTATTACTCCGTCCCTAGTGTAGGAACTAACCGGTCTCCGCACTTATCACTCAATATACTTAAAAAGCACATGAACTCTTTCAGAGGGGGTTAATAATCTGTATAGGTTACTAGATAAGTTTTGGGAATAGTTGGGATTAATCACTTCAAACTGGATAACCCACATCCTATACGATTTGGATTGATTCGGAATCGCAGGGAGTATATGATAGACTAAATATACCTATTCAACTCTATCGACCTTAGAAACCACTAATGAAATCATAGTTTAACATTGCACAGGAAAACGTTTTCATAACAGTAGTAATGAAGTAACTAGGTTAGCACGTTTTCTCTCCTGATATCTCTAACTCTTTTAATTTTCAGTAATTAATTTTATTGTTATTTTAAATCCATTTCAAATCAATTCAAAAACCATTTTTAAACGTGACATTTCAAATTAAAACTAATTACAACTTAGCTCTTGGGACGACCTCCGATTTACCATTCTATACTACTCACGATCGGGTTTTCTGCCCGTTAGCGCGTTGTCAGGTAGATCAAGTTTTAAAATTTTAAAACTTGATAAATTAAAATTTAAAAGAAAATACGCATCACACATCACTCATAACGTTAAGGGTAACCGTATAATGCATCAGACCTTTATGCATCGCCTTTGAAAACACTTTTGGAGCGTATATCTAAAATTGAACATTAACTGGACTAGGTCATGACCAGACGTCGTTGCACTTGCTTGTTTGATCTAGATCTTTTCTACCTATAACCTTTTGCTTAAGGTGAGTTCTCGTAGCCCCATTTTGACTCTTTTTCCGTTGGGGGAAAATGATACTCAAATTTGTTTACTATGCGAAACTTTTATCTTTTTAGACAATGCTATGTGCCTATGACTGCTATGTAAATGACATGAGATTGGTAGAACTTCTATGTGGATTATATGGGGTATTGTAAGGTATCTTGTGATCTTGTGAACTTACTAACTTGTGATCTTTCGCCCTATGTGTAGCTCCAGCTGGTAGGCTTTAGGTGCGTGTTAACTTAAAAGCTTGGATCTTTGAGAGTGTTGGTATCTATATTAGTGGTGTATCTATGGATCTTTGATAACATGTGTTGCTATGTTGGTATCGTATCTATTGCATGTATTCACTGTCATATTGCATAATTGTCCACTACTTAAACTATGACACAACAACTGGGTTGTAATCAAACCTACGAGCTCACCAACTTTATGTTAACTTTTCGAGTATTATTTTTAGGTAAGGTTAATGATCAGTGAAGTCTTGTTGCGAGCTTTAGCAAACCTTAAGGGCATCCAGTATGGATCAACCTTCTAAGAGACTTGCATTTGTTGTTTTGATTGATCTTGAGCATTTTGGATTATGTTATCTTGAGACTAGCTTTATCCCCTGCGTGGGAATTTAGATTGTAATCTTTTTTGGCTATGTGATGTGTTCTTTGACGTATCTTCACCTATGTGCTACTTGTGGTCGGGGAATGTCACGACACTTATTTTGAATGCATTTTAGTATTTCTCTATCTTGTATCTTGTGTTGTGATTATCAATTCTTCGTCACGCCTCGTGTTTCTGCTTAAGTCGGGGTGTGACATATTGGTATCAGAGTCAAGGTTATAGAGAAAACTAAGTGGTTTCGCCTAGACTATATAACCTAAGAAATGAACACTTCATTGTAGTTCATTCTAGGATCTATTGTGCGCTGGTCACCTACCTCATCCCGATGGATTGGCGTTGTTTTGACGAATTGTTGTTACTACGTCCCGCTCATGTCACTATAGAGTCATCCCCAACTACGCACTGTCCGTAACACCACCATCTCTACAATGACATCCAACTAATTGACATACTCTACAATATGGTCTATTTTGTAATTCTACCTCACCGTAATTAGTGATATTGAGTAAAGCGAAGATATCTACCGTCATTGTGTGTGTGTTCCACAGCTTGTAGGAAAACATCTTGTTCACTACATGAGCCCTGTGGTTCCCTCCATCAATATCTACCTCATAAATCCACCTTGCCCGCGATGCAACACGACACAACCCTCGGGGAAATGAACCCCCACCCATGCCACCTACATATACTCGGAGGATATGCTCGAACAAACGAATGATATGATCTTAAAATATTATATATCCCGTCAATGCGCCATACGTTGTTATCAGAAAATCAATTCCACTATATCATCTAATCCCACAGACTCGCGTCCTCTCCCCAAGATAAAAGCACCATATTTCAACCTAATCTCGCGTAATGAGTTCACAATCACTAGATCTCTATATATTCCCACCACGGACTCCCGTAGCGCCTCCATCCCTCTCATCCTCATAATGTTGAATCTGTGCCCTCGATGCCCACACCCCCCGTATGTCACCTTTCATTTCCTCTCCTACCTCACCGCACCATGTAAATCACTCTCTTCACGAATGTCCCTATCCACTTTCCTTTTTGATATTTGACATATGTATCTCCCCTCTGACTGTACACATCTCTACCACCTAACTCTCCCGCATACGTCTGACGCTGCCCTCTGATAGCCCTTTCTACGTCAGCCCCTGTGCACTGTTCGACACCCTTCCCAGCTCCACCCGTCGCACCCAGTAATTGATCCCACCACACACGACCTCCCCCCGCGCTCCCGTCACGAACCCCCGCACCCCAACCACACCGCCTTAACACGCTTCCCACCCCCAATAAACGAAAGCCCGTTGTCACCCCACAGGTCTTTCCTCCTCCGTGTTAGAAAGTGCCGCCTCCCCCCATACATGCCGCAAAGCGGACGAAGGAAGAAGGGATGCTGAAGGATCACAAGGGAACAGGGCGCCCCGCCCGGACCCGCCACAAGCCGGCAACCCCACCCGAGCCCCACCGGAAGGATGGGGATAGGACGTCCTCACGAGAAATTAAGTGCAAGCACAATCTACTGTGGCACCACGACGGTGTGCAGAGGAAGATCAGGAACAGGTGGTCGAATTGGTGTTTAGAGGAGCTAAGAAAAATAGAGATCTAGTACAGAGAAACATGAATCGAGTGATGTGAACTTGATGGTCAAGGGAATGACCGAGGTGTTGGGGCGAATGAAGGTGTCGATAGAGTCCCTGACTTCTCCACAATCATTGCTTAACAATTGCAGAACCTACTTCCTACCCTCTTAACCTAAGTAGGCAGCCAAGGTAGCGATCATGGGAATGGTAGGAATCAAAACGGTGATGCCGTCAATGACAACATCCAGAGTGATGTTAGGAATGTCATTGTGAGCAACGACCGAATGGGTTGTACCTATAAGGAGTTCTTAGCTTGTAACCCAAAAGAGTATGATGGTAAGGGATGTGCTATAGTCTATACCTGTTGGATTGAGAAGATGGAGTCAGTTCAGGATATGAGTGGATGTGGGGATAATCAAAAAGTGAAATACACTGCTGGGTCATTTGTTGGTAAGGCTCCCACGTGGTGGAACTCTTAGATCTACACACGAAGCCAAGAGGCCACTGTTGGGATGTCATAGGAAGACTTTAAGACTCTGACTAGAGAAGAATTTTGCCCGGTCAATGAGATGCAAAAACTAGAAATTGAGTTTTGGAATCACGCCATGGTCGGGGCTGGCCATGCTGAGTTGGCTAGGTTAGTTCCCCATTTAGTTACCCCTAAGAAAAAGAGGATTGAGAGGTACATCTATGGCCTTGCTCCACAGATCCATGGGATGGTGGCAGCAACGGAGCCAGCAACAATTCAAAAAGCTGTGCAGAAAGCTGGTACACTAACAGATGAAGCCATTAGGAATGGGCCACTTAAGAAGAACACTGAGAAGAGAGGTAACAGTGGAGAGCCTAGTAGAGATAGGAATGGGAAGGATGATAACAAGAGGTCTAGGACTGGGAATGCTTTTGCTACAACTGCTAATCCAGTTAGGAGAGAGTATACGGGTACGACACCTAAGTGTACGAACTGTAACTTGCACCACTCACATGAGTCGCCTTGTCGAGCTTGTTTTAATTGAAACCTCCTTGGGCATCTTGCTAAGTATTGTAGAATGGTACCTAGGATGGTGAACCCAGTGAATGCTAGAAACCCAACTGCTGCTCGTGGAGCATGTTTTGAATGTGGTAGTACCGATCATTTCATGGAAGCATGTCCTAGGTTGAACCAAGCACAAAGACCAGGGAGAGGTCGTCCAAACCAAGTTGTGGCTATTGATGGGGGTCAAGGTCATAAGAACAATGGTAATCGGGCACGTAGAGGAGCGTTCATGCTGGGAGCAGAGGAGGCTCGTCAGGACCCAAACATCATGACGGGTACGTTCACTCTAAATAATCATTATACTACAACGCTATTTAACTCTGGTGCCGACTATAGCTCTATTTCCACTGCTTTTACACCTCTATTAGGCATAAAGACCAGCAAGTTAGGATTCAGTTATGAGATTAAGATAGCTAGCGAACAGCTAGTGGAGATCGATAAGGTTATTAGGGGCTGTGAACTAGAAATAAAAGGGCATACCTTTGACATTGATCTAATACCGTTTGGAAGCGGGAGTTTTAATGTGATCGTACGAATATACTGGGTGTGCAAACACAAGGCTGAGATCATTTGCCATGAGAAGGTAGCTAGGATCCCACTACGAAATGGCAAGACCCTTAGAGTCGTAGGTGAAAAACCAGAGAGAAGTGTGAGACCATTTTTGGAGTGCATAAAGCAAGGAAAAAAGAAGGAGGATATTTTGTGGTTAGAAACTTTCCGGGTTTTCTGGATTGATATATCGGGATTACCACTAATCGAGTAATCGAGTTTCGTATCGATTCAAATCCTGGAGCGATACCGGTCGAGAATCTCCCTATCGCATTGGGCACCTTCTGAAATTCGAGAGTTGTCGGGTTATCTCAAACGAACCCAGGCATGGGTTTCATTCAACAAGAAGTCATCGCTTGGGGAACACCGGTATTATTTGTTAAGACGAAGGCTGGATCTTTAGAATGTGAATTGATTATAAAGAGTTGAACAGTTGGACATCAATGAAATCATTATCAACCCCTAGGATAGACGACCTATTCGATCAACTACAAGGATCGCAGTATTTCTCTAAGATAGATCTTAGGTCCGGATACCATCAGCTGAGAGGGGCATGTCGGACGACATTCCAAAGACTGTATTTAGAACTCGTTATGGACATTTCGAGTTCACGGTGATGCCCTTTGGTCTAACAAACGCACCAGCGGTATTCATGGACTTGATGAATCGAGTGTGTAGACCTTATCTAGACAAGTTTGTGATAGTATTCATAGATGATATCTTGATCTACTCTAGGACTCAGGAGAAGCATGAAATGCATCTAGGGTTAGTTTTAGAACTACTCAAGAAGGAATAAATGTATGCCAAGTTTTCTAAGTGTGAATTCTGGTTGAAGAAGTATAGTTTCTTGGGCATGTGATCAATGGTGATGGGATTCATGTAGACCCTAGTAAGATTAAAGCTGTTAAGAAATGGGAAGCCCCTAGAACTCCGTCCGAAGTTCGTTCATTCTTAGGTTTGGCAGGGTATTATCGTCGATTCATTAAGAACTTTTCTAAGATAGCTAAGTCGCTTACTATCTTGACTCAGAAAAGCAAGACCTTTGATTGGGGTGAGGAATAGGAAAATACATTTCAAACTTTAAAGGAAAAGTTGTGTAATGCGCCTGTTTTAGCTCTCCCTGATAGACCAGAAGATTTTGTGGTGTAATGTGATGCATCAGGCTTAGGATTAGGTTGTGTGTTGATGCAAAGAGGTAAGGTGATAGCATATGCATCTAGGCAATTGAAAATCCATGAAAAAAACTACACCACCCATGATTTGGAATTGGGCGCGGTTGTGTTTACTCTCAAGATCTGGAGACACTACTTCTATAGGACAAAGAGTGTTATATATACCGACCATAAGAGTCTTCAGCATATCTTTAACCAAAAGGAATTAAACATGCGTTAGCGTCGCTGGATAGAGCTTTTCAGCGACTATGACTGTGAAATTCGCTACCATCCTGGTAAAGTGAATGTAGTAGCTGATGTACTGAGTAGGAAAGAGAGGATCAAACCTAAGAGGATTAGAGCTATGAACATGACCCTTCAGTCAAGTATCAAGGATAAGATACTAGCGGCTCAGAAGGAGGCATCTGATGAGTCTTCGGGATTGCAGAGAGGACTAGATGAACTGGTAGAACGTAGGAGTGATGGAGCATTGTATTACTTGGATCGAATATGGGTTTCTTTGAAGGGTGGTGTGAGAACCCTGATAATGGATGAATCCCATAAGTTGAAGTACTCTATACACCCAGGAGCTGACAAGATGTATCATGATCTTAAGGATATGTACTGGTGGCCACCTTTGAAAAAAGATATAGCTGTGTATGTGAGCAAATGTTTAACTTGTTTAAAGATGAAGACTGAACATCAGAGGCCATCTGGCTTACTGCAGCAACCTGAGATCCCTGAATGGAAATAGGAGATAATAGCAATGGACTTTGTTACGAAGCTACCAAGGACTAGTATTGGGCATGACACAATTTAGGTTATTGTGGACCGATTAACTAAGTTTTCTCATTTTATACCTATGTGTGAGGACTATAAAATTGATAGGTTAGCTAGACTCTATCTGAATGAAATCGTTGCTAGGCACGATGTGTTGATCTCAATCATATCTGATTTGGATAGTCGTTTCACATTGAGGTTTTGGCAAACAATGCAAGATGTATTAGGAACTACATTAGACATGAGTACGAATTACCACCCTTAAACCGACGGTCAAAGTGAGCGTACTATCCAGACCTTGAAAGATATGCTTAGAGCATGCATCTTTAACTTTGGGGAAGTTGGGATGTTCATCTTCCATTAGTTGAGTTTTCATATAACAATAGTTATCATTCTAGTGTGAGGTGTGCACCTTTCGAGTCCTTGTATGGTAGAAAGTTCCGCTCACCAATCATTTGGGCAGAAGTTGGAGAAGGGAAACTGATAGGACCTGAGCTAGTGCAAGAAACTACTAAGAAGATCTCACAGATCAAGGATAGGCTTAAAGGTGCACGTAATCGTCAGAAAAACTATGCCCTTAAAAGGAGGAAACCTTTAGAGTTCAGTGTAGGTGATCATGTTTTGCTTAAAGTATCGCCTTGGAAAGGTGTGGTACGCTTTGGGAAGAAAGGGAAACTAGCACCTAGATTCGTTGGACCTTTTGAGATCACTGAGAGGATCGGTCCTGTAGCCTATAGACTTAGACTACCTGAAGAACTTAATGGTGTTCATGACACATTATACGTGTCGAATCTTAAGAAGTGTTTAGCTGACCCAACACTACAAATATCTTTGGATGAGATCCGGATTGATTCTAAGTTGAACTTTGTGGAAGAACCTGTGGAAATCCTAGAGAGGGAGTTCAAGAAACTTAAGCGGAGTAGAATTTCCATTGTCAAGGTTTGGTGGAATTCGAAACGAGGACCCGAGTTCATGTAGGAGGGTGAAGATCAAATGAAACTTAAGTACCCGCATCTTTTTAGCTCTAGCACTAGTT
>BQNB010188126.1:0-11978 GCA_026074375.1 Tanacetum coccineum
TTTCTCTCTCTAAACAACTCAATCTCTCTTTCTCATTTCTATCTCGATTTCGTGTTTGATTGTGTGAAGTGAAGTGTTATCAGGATCCTACACATACGCTTATACATGGAATAGTACTATTTAGAGGTTGCCACCTCCAATCTGTGACGACTAGCTATCGTCTCGTGTCGGGAAAATGACACTACGGATGCGTTGTATAGAGAATAATATGCACTCAAAGCGAGGGTGTATAGTAAGCATTTTGTATTGATATGGTAACGTTCGATTCATGAGGCTTATAATAATCCCCCTATAACGTTGTCTGATCCACATCGTTATATCCTGAAAATTTTGAGAAATGATACTTGTGTTCGGAGATTAGATGTTGGGAACCCCAACATATTTTTATGGTTTTTATATATAAACCCTATGGATTCACTCAACATTATTGTTGACTTTTTAGCATGTTTTATCTCAGGTCCTTGAAGGTAATTCGGCGAAGGAGATTTTGATTGTCGCTTATGGAAACCTAAATGTTTTGAAGGCCCATTAAATAAAAGTCACTCGAAGATGATTTGAAAAAATGTTGTATGAATTATGAAACAATTTGGGACCTATGATGTAAACTTTTATTTCGAATGAATGTATTTAAAAACGTCTCTTTTCGAGTCGTTTTCTATGCTTGAGTTGTTATATTATGACGTAGCACCCCAAATGACCCTTCCGCTGAGATATATGAAAATGGGGGTGTTACAGATTGGTATCAAGAGCTTAAGTTATAGAGAACAAAAGATTTTCAAAAAGAAAAATGAACGAAATTTTTTTTGAAATCTTTTGACTATAACGGTGCAATAGAAATCTCCGAATTACCGACGGGACAAGAATGAGAAGGATTTATTTATCGATATATATATGGAAAAATATATATATGTTGTAATATGAGATTTTCATTTATTTTGAATATAAATGTTGATTATGTGATTATTTTAATACTAACACGAGATATTTATACGACACGGATTGTCATGAAGAACCCTAACCCTCTTAACGAACGAAGTAATTTTCCATATATGATGGAAAATTACCAATTTACCCTTGAGGACAAAGGTAAAAAGGAAAAATCTTCACAAATATATATAATATAATACGTATATAAACCGGGAAGTATGATTCCCGGGTCGTTATCCCCCAACGATTTGTGAAATTGAAACCACGTTTGATGTTCGGACAATGATTTGAATTGAAGACAAAGATTGATTTGATTATCTACTTTTAAAAATTAAAATAAACAAATTATAACAATTAAGCACGAAGACAAATAACGGGAAACCAAATTTTAACTAAAAACGCAAAACGGGACCCCTAAACGGAGGTTAAAAACCCTAAATTTCTAAAATTAAACCTAACTTAAATTTTTTCTTTTTAAATGGACTCTATTTGACTAAAAAGTAAGTTTAAAGAAAACTAGAACAAAAACGGAGTTGAAATGAGCTTTAAAACACGAAAAACGAGAACGGGAACAAATCTCGTTCTTTAAAAATCGAAATTTTGCAAATTAGACCCTACGAAAGCAAAACTAATTTTCCTATAAACTTTATGATAAAAGAAAATTTTCTAAAAAAGATTTATATTTTTTTGATTATTTTTCTATTTTTTATGATTTTTTAAAGTTTTTAATGAAAATAAATGTTTAAAAATACTAAACTAATTATAAAAATTCTAGAAAAAATACAAAAAATAGCTTATACTAATTAGAACCTAGGAAAAATAAGCTTGATTACACAGCTTATCGAATAAGCTGTGTAATAAGCTAAAACAGCTTATTAAGCTTATTAGGAAAAACGTGTATAAAGATTAAATATTGTAGATGTATAACGAAAAAGACCCAAGGGCGCAGTGGTAGTGGAGTGTGTGGTGTGTGTTATAAAAGGGGTTGAGGGTGTTGAGGTCGGGGGTTCGAGTCTTGCTCACCCCCGATTTCCACCTTCCCCTTTTTTTTATTTTTGAAAACTTAAAGAAACAAAGTTGTAGAGGATACTTTATTACACAATTTTAATAAAGCTACTATAAGCTCAAACTTAGTAATAAGCACACAAAGAGCTTATGAAACTAGCTATTTCAGAAACTAGGCTTTTGAAAGCTAATAAGCTAAGTTGCATTCAAAGAAGCACACAGATCTCAAATAAGCACCAATTTTGAATCCAAAAGCTGTTTTAGAAAGATTATAATGTGTAGAAGCTAATTTTAATAAGCTATCTTAACTAAAAACACTTTAAGACTACTTAATCTAATGATCTAAGCTGCTAACTCAGGAAGAAGCACTTAAAGCTCAAAAACTAATTAAGCTATAATCTACAATAAGCTAAAACTGAAGCTAAGCTCTTGAAAACTTAACAAACTATTATTAAGCTACAATTCCAATTCATAAATCTAATCCTATAAGCTAAAAATCTAAAATTAGAAACTAAGTCTTACTAGCTACTATTTTTGGTATTTTCAAAATTTTTGTGAACTTTAAAAACTAATTTAACCTAGATAATAAGATAGAAATTGAAATTTCAGTTTTAAACTATCTTAACCTACATGTAAAATATAAGCCTACTTAATTTTGAAAACTAAAAGCTACTTAATCTACTTAAAAACCTAAACCAAATGGACTGCGGTCCTTAAACTGCAGTGATCCTATCTGATGCACTTGGTAAAATGGGTTAAACCTAAATGCATGTGACCTTAAGGGTCAATCCTGCTTTGTACACACCAAATATGTGAGTACAAACACCAATCAAACAAAATCCAAGCTCAGGAAGTCTTGGATCAAATATTTCTTACTAACTTAAAAAAATCAAACTCCCCTGGTGCAAATTCAATTAGTTTTCACTAAAACATTCTCAAATTTGAAAATTAATCCATGATTTCACTTCATAAATTGATTTTATATGATTACTTATCTAATTCAAAAGTTTACATCAATTTCCTTTGACTTTTTGAGGTCAAACTGAGTAAATCCAAACACTCCTTTAAAAATCTTAGAATCTATTTAAACTTGAAAATTTAAAATCTAGTGAACAATTTTCAAAGATCAGATAACAAACAACTTATAAAAGACCTAATGAGCTTATACTAACAAGCAATTAAGCCAGAAACAAAGAACTAAGAACTATGCTAATATTTTTGGATTTTTAAGACAAAATATAAAAAACTAAGATCTAATCTATAAAAGCAAAAAACAGATAGTTAAACATGAACAATAAGCATATTAAGATAGATAAAAGAACAATTAAGCAAATAATAAGCTGAAAATAAGCAAATGCAAGATTAGAGCTAAATTACTTGAAATTAAAAGAGAACTTACAAAAGCCTTAGCTAAACAAAGGCAATCAAGGCTCAATGAGCTGTCTACAAGCTCCAGCTTATCCAAGGATAAGCTAGTAGGGGTCTCATAAGCTCTTCCATGATTAGCTTATCATCCAAATGTCCAAAATCCATTAAGCAAGGGTAATTAACTGATTTTAAGGATTTAAGTAAATTAGATGACTGAATTAAGCTCAATTTGAGCTTAGAGACTCAAAGAGCTAATAAGAGCTTATTAGAAGCTTATCAAACAATAACTAAACATTTGAGCTTATTGAGAGCTTATGACAGATTTAGTAAAAGTGAACTTTGATTTCATTAACTAGAAAATAGATTACAATGTATTGAAAAAGAGATTACAATTACTGAATTTGAAAAGCTAAAGCTAAAGTTTAAAAGCTAACATTACATAAGCTAAAAATTCTAGAAGCTAAAAACTAGATAAAAAGAAGGTCCCTCGTGTATGAGTGAGTGAGGGCTATTTATAGCCTGCCAAAGATGCTTCTAGGTCTTCTAGCCTCTCTCCCCTTGTCTTGATCTCAGCCCTCAAATAAATTTCAATCATTGAGTCATAATTTGAGCCGTTGGATCACTTTGGTGAGCACACGGATTGCCAACGTGGCATTCCGTGTGTCAGAGCCATTGTGCTTCTTTTTCAAGTCTTTTAGTGCAAAAATCTACTTTCCTTTGTACTTCTTCAATAAACGAGTGTCACTATCATGGGGATTTGACCAATAGGAGAGCTTGAGTGATGTATTACTTTGCCAGCGTGGCTCCCTAGTGTGTCAGAGGTGTCAGGGCATCCTTCTAGAAGGGTTAATTTCATTTAAGTGAGGTAATTAGGGCGGGGTAAGTTTGGGAAGACGGTGAACAGTAACAAACCGTTTTTCCCGCCCTTTTATTTCTTCATCTCGTTTGGTAAGAGTTGACCGGGTAAAGGGAGTTGACTTGGGCTTAAGGTTTGGGCTTTTGGTAAAAGGGCTGCTATTTTGGTTTAGTTAATTAACAAACTAACGACCGTTAGTCCCTAAGTAATAAAGGACTAACGGTGTAATTTGTTTTAGGGTTTTTGGTGAGAATGGATTTAACATTAAGGGTATTTTGGGTATTTTGAAGGCTTTGGCATTTTGTGGTTTTGTCTTTTTGTGGGTTGACTTTGGTTGACAAAGGGTTGACTTTTGTTGGCCTTTGATAGCATTCTCCCGGCTCTCTTTTCCATTCCCGTGTCCGTGATTGTCCGGTTTTGACCGTTTTCTTGAGATTTTTGCAATATCCGTACTTACACAATCACAAGGACAAAACAAGCAATATTCAAGCATTTAAAGCACAATTTTGTCTTTTTAGGGCCTATATTGATATAAAACGGATATGTATTTTTACACATATCATAGTACAACGCATAGCTCCCTCTAGATTTGACAACATTGTAAGTGTTATCTCACTAGTAAAAAGGAAATAGCGATCTATTTATTTTCCTACTCTATTTGAATGCCTACTAGTAGCAATGTACTTAGGTATTGAAGTGAGTGTATGAAGTTCTACTATATAGATGAGGGGCTATCTATCTGCTATTCATTAACTAGAAAACTAACAAGCAATTACTCCTTATTTGGTCTACTTAGCCACAAGGGAGTGTAGCACCTTCGGTAGTTAAGGAAAACTACCTAGATACATGCTAGTAATTTCCTTTGCTCATTGCGGATTATTGAGATTTCCCTTTCTAAATATTTAAAGCTCATACATCGTGTTGACAGGGCAAGATGTTATCATTTTAGTAGTTATAGAAACATGTTCTCTAGTTATCCAAAAGTCTTATATATTTCAAAAAATTTCAAAACCTGAATTTTGGTTATGAAAAGAGGTGAAAGAATAAGATGTACATCCTTACTTAACCATACAACTTATCCAATACCTATTTTAAAAGTAAGTGTGCTATGAGTTAGAATAGAATCGAGGAAAATTCAAGTAATCCTATCTTAGCTTTGTCGAGCAAGGAGAATAGATATGAGTAAGTCTTTTTCTTTCAAGGAAAGAAGACTTGGTTTGTCTAATAAAAGACCAAACCCTTGTTTATAGTTTATGTTGCATTATAACTATTAATATGATATATAAAGTTCAGTTTTAGTATTTTCGATAATTCATCCTTCTAAAATTAACTACCCAAGTTGATAAAATAAATAATTTGTAGAAACTGGAAGGGGGTTGAATAGTTTCACCGTTTTAAAATTAAAACTTAGATTGTCTACTTATGTGAATTCAATAGAAATACACGTATGTATGTGATAGCTATGTAATAAATAAATAAGTATATAAGTAAAGATAAGAAAGATTAAACCAAAGACATGATGATTTATAGTGGTTCGACTACGAAGCTCCTCTTCGCCCTACTCCACCCCCCGAGTACCCAACTCAAGAGTTTTCTTCACTATGTCAACAAGCTCCCTTTAGGCGGAGAAAACCGTGCACGTCACTTACACTTTTTCCGGTACTAAGCTAAATACCGAGTTTTACTTCGAGATAGAACCAATCTAACATAATACGTATATTAAGGCCTAAAATAATAACCTATCATACACATATGATAACACAAGACAAATAGATGAAGGTGGATAAATATCGCAAGTGTGATGACTCTACTAAACTAATAACACTTGAAGCTTGAAGTCTTCTTTGTGTTCTTCACAAAAGAGTGGAATGATTGGATCACTTGTAATGGATTTATATAACAAGTATAATGATCAAAGAATGTACGAGAGAAAATAAATATGCAAGAGAAAAGTTGGAAAAGGGTGAAGCAAATAAAAAATAGTTGGTTCTTATTTATAGGCAAATTTGAAATTCAAATTCTGCCAGGATTTGCCAGCTACACGGATCCACCGTAGTCTGGATCCGTCTTTGATTATGGTAGATCCGTGTGTAGCAGCTAGCTATTATTTTGTATTTAGTGATTAACCACAAATCATTACAAAATGTTCTTATGTACTTAATAATAAGATTTATTATATTTTTTAGGAGAAAATATTTCTTATCATGAAAATGGAAAGATTTTCTAGATTTGAAAAGACTCGGAAAGATTGTTTTCATTATGGTTAACCCTATTTTGTCTTATTGACTAATATAACTAGTTTATAATTAAATACATTAATCATGTTTTAATTAAAATCATTTGATTAGTAGTGGTTTATGCAAATGATTAAATTTATATGCAAGAAAAAATATTTTTCTTTGATCATTAACTACGCTTTATAATGTCATATTCATACCTTAAGTGATTTGACGTCGACAAGTAAACTTACAACTAAATAACTTGTTTACTTAAACTTTTACGTAGTATGACATTATATTTGTTATTATTAAAACTTGAAGATCATTAAATATAAATATCATTTTTACGCGAATATTTGTATTAACATAATTAATTTTAGAAATGCTAAGATCCTCATTGACATTCCACCACCACATCAGTTGATTTGCTAGTAATGGTGAATTCAAGGTAAGTGTCACAGGGTATTTTCAATTCAAGTGCAACTCTTAGATCCTTATGGGAAGCAACTAGTGTCAATATGGCATGTTTAGTACAATCTTTGCCTCGGGTTAAGGGATCTCGCCACCCAACTCGATTAAGTCATCCAATGTGAACTCTGTAAGAATAAGTCTAGGTCTCACACATAGATAATAAACACCTTGGGTTGCAATTCACTTAGGTCTTACCATAGGCAAAAGGCAATTGTAAGTGATCTCATAATTGGATGGCATGACTTAAAATTTAAGGATATATATATTTTGATAAACAATGTGAATCAAAAAGGTGTACGAAGATGTGCATGATGTATTTCCTTATCCCGCAGAGTGTCTTCTAGATCACTGACATGCTCATAATTATGTTCAGGTTATGGCTCAAATATTGGTGAAGGTGTTGTATCAATCTCTTTGTCTTTTCCGGTAGCAGCTTTTGATCTGGATAATGTTGTTTTTCTTGGTTGAGGTGATGGTAATGGTGCTTGTTAATGGTAGGTTGGTTGTGCTTGAGAGTTATAAGATGAGTTTCCATGCGTAGTATCAACAAGTGCTAATAGGTTAGAAGTCCTTGCTAATCTTTTTACTTTTAGTTCATTCACTTCATTCTAATGTTGCTTCAGGATGTCAAAGAGAGAATGATATGAGATTGTCTTCAAATCATGTGCTCTCTTTACAATTGTCACAAACCTTGACCATTCTGGTTGAAGCTGAAATAACAACTGAACATTGATCTGATGATTGTTGACAATAAGCTTGTTGATGTAAACTTACCAAACTCCCAAAACAACTTTGTGATGTAAACTTACCAAACTCCCAAAACAACTTTGTCTCGACATCTTGCATGTTGATGTTTTCACCTTGCTTCAACCTTTCAATTGCTATCTACGTCTCCTTAACACTGCCATAAGCATTAAATGTGGAGCAAATATCATTGTCTATCCCTATTTATGAATTGCTTCATCCTCATCATCAATCAAAGCTTGTTTATTTGGTCTAATATTTTCATATGTTTCATGAACTGTTCTTGTTGGTTATCCCAGAGATGTTTCAGTTGCACGTGTGATAGGTTGTTGAATCACTTGATATTAATAGGGTACATCTTCAATGCATTGTTGAATTAGTTTGTGGTTTGGTCTTGTTTTGATGTATCTCCACATTCTGTATTTCCACTAAACTATGTTCCAGGTGAGAGCATAGGTGGACGATCCTTGAAACCAGTATAGTTAGTGATTCGATTCCACATACTCTACCTAGAAGATAGTTCTGCCAGCCTCGAATCGATGCATCTATAGGGCAGAACCCCATAGATTCCAACCTAGAAGGAAAACCTCCTTGAGACTCGAACCTGAGACCTCTCGCAAGTGGAAACAACCTTCTCAAGGAAACCTATGGTGGCCAACTAAGCTAGCCCATTTGGTTTGTGATTTGTTTGAAATGATATATATGAAATGATTTGAGGATCTTAAGAAAATAAAGAGATGTTTTGTGACTTGTGATTGAAGTGTTGTTTGATTTGTTTGTTATTAGTGTTGGAGATTAGGTGACAGAATACTTGAAGGTATGTAAGTGAAATAATATTGAAGGTATCTTAACTTGTTAAACAGTGCACTATTTCGCCTAAGGTATCTCGCCAAATAAGAACAGTCATATATCGCCAAATGCCTATTTCGTCTTTCCTGAAAAACCTATTTCGCCAAATATGATTTCTTATTTCGCCAAATTGTGAAAGTCTATTTCGCCTTGTCAAGAAATGTTATTTCGACTTTTTAGGGTTTTCTATTTCGCCACTTTTGAAAATTCTATTTCGCCAAAAATGAAACAGGTCTATTTCGTCGGATTAGGGTTACCTATTTTGCCTTTTTTGAATTTTGTATCTCACCTTGACAAAGGTTTTTATTTCGCATCAAAGTTTCTATTTCGCCAAATTAGGGTAAGCATTCTCGCCAAATAAAATTTTTGTATTTCGCCAAATTTGGGTTAGTAATTTCGCTAAATTCGAATCACCTATTTTGCCTAAAGCCCTAAAAATACGTTGGTCACTTAGAACACAAAGAAATCACTTTTTGACGTTAAAGATTAATTTTTTTGTTGTAGTCTCGTTATGAATACCTAAAACTAACATAAAAATGTAAACTTTCTTGTTTCTAAACGTTTAGATATCAAGTTTTTAGGTCTTTTTGATGCGTTCTAGTTCCAACCACGAACCAAAAAACACAACTTTTTGTCCACAAATCAACCCTAAATCTTCCCCGAGCTTTGATACCACTTGCGACGGACGGACCAGGGATTTTCAAAAGAGTGTTGCACATATGAATTTTTAGGCTAACTAAAAATACATCGTAAGAAAAGAAAGTAGCATCAAAAATTTTGGGGGTTGCACAAAGAAAAAAACTATAGTTTTAACAATTTTTTGAACTTCGTGACCTAAAATTGGGTGTAGCCCATGTCACACCTGATACTCATGTAGGTCCATCCCTTAGTCCACTTTTAAGGATTACGTTTTAGGCCATTTTACAATATCTGTTATGTCTTATTTATCTTAAATCATACATATTGTCCATGAAAGCTTAGAGAGAATAGTAGAGGAGGGCAAGTATTCCAAAATTCAAATGTTATAAAATGGAGGGAAAAGGAAAATGTTTATTATAAGGCATCACCCTCTAATGATGATTAGAGGGGTATTTTTTAAAGTAAGGATGGAGCCTTCCATTCCTTGTATTTTTCACTGTCTAGTCCCTAATCTTTGGTTAAATTATGATATTTCTTTCTTTTGCTTAATATACTTATTACAGCTACTTTATTCTAAACAAAATAAAGACTATTAACTAAATATAACTAAACCACATAATCGACACTTTTTATAAACCTAACAATCTCCCCCTAAGGGTCAATTATTCTGGGCGTTCTCTTCGAGGTCCAAGTGGTCTTCCATTCACATACATCTCCCATCTTCTCATTTGATTACGATACTTCAGTCTTACTTCAATCTCTTCTTCAAACAATTTCAGATACTCAACTTCATCATCGGTGAGTTCTCTTTGTACATATCCATACTTAACATCATTATTGCAACTCTTTAATCCTTCTAATACTCTGTTCAGCGTTGCATCACAAAACTTATGAATCTCTAAATGTCTCATCACCCTTTTCTCTTTCTTGCTATTCTTGTATATGATTCCATGCACATGCTCATAGATGATGGAGAACATTTTGTGCTTTTCAACTCCTGGGAAAGATATTGTTGGTGCAGTGAGGTTAACTTTCTGTTGATAACTTTTAATTCAAAGTTGAAAATCATGCACTCTTTTCCATATCACTGAACTTCTGATGAATACTGATAAAGACTATAGCAACCCTGTTTCTGCATAATCGGGGACCTTGCCATTCATAATCAGCAAATACATATCCTTAATATCATTCTTATTGAGATTCTTGTAATCAAGCTCAATAATCAACATAATGCACTCATTAGCTCTTCTTGGAACTATCTCTGTGATAAACTTATGTTCATGATCCAATTCCCAGTATGTCTTGATGGCTTGAATGATCTTTGAATTTGAATAAACCTCTTCCTTTGGTTTTCCAGGCTCTTTCTGTTTCTTTATATAGAAGATCTTCGCATGAGGATTCTTCCAATGTTCAACACCATATCGAGCATAAGGATTAAATTTCATAACACACTTATTTACCCATCTGGAAGTTTGTTCTTCAATATCATCATCATTGAAAATAATTACAGGAAACTTGTGAAGTGACAATACTATCTTCTCGGGCCCTGAACTTCCTTTCTTTAGATACAAAAGATCTTGATTTATTAGAGATAGTGCTGGAGCTTCAGGATCTCTTTGACAGCTTTGAACTAGAGGTGTGGTCTTTCGTGGATGTGGAGAGACAAGAATTTCCTTTCTACTTTCCCAAACAATGTCACTTTTCAAGAAATTCTTCATCTGATCAATATGATATTGATGCTCATCTCCTGAAGTACATCTTTGTCTCAACATCTCATCAGCCATTTTCTTTAACTTTGCTTCATCAATAGTCAGTGATACTTCTTCCATAATATCTTGTGACACTTGCTTCATCGGTATTTCATCATCATCTGAAGCATAAGAATCAGTCCAAAAATCATAATCATCTACTTGCTCTTGATTACCTGAAGTTGATGGACCTCGTTCCTCTTCATTGACTTGTCCAGACGATGACTCTCCAGACACATATGCTTCATACTCAGATGTCTTCTGCCGCTTTGCACTATTCTCCCCCTCAGGATGAGCATCATCATGAGGATCGTCCTGATCTCTTGGGCGAACGGCAAAAGGTCTACATGTAGTTTGTGGTACCTGAAGATTCTCAAACTTCATCTGAAGTGCAAGCCATATTGCTATGTCTTGTTGTTGCAATTGAGGATTGTCTTTCATAGAGAGATATAGTTGATATTGTTGTTATGGAACAGATAGTGTTTGTGTTTGAGCTGGGTGAACATGAAGGATGTGACCAAACATATAACTTCATACTGACGCATCAACTTAAGAAGGAATGTGATGGTCAATTGCTTTTTCACATGCTCCTTAATGTGCGTGTCAACCATAGTGGGTAATGATTCGACCATTACTTATTAGAGATGATCAGCAAGAGTATTGAATGACTTCCTTGACAAAAATCTTTGTTTGAGATGTTCAAACAAATATGTATACCGTCCCTGTAACTCCTGAAAGAAATTCTTGTATCATTTGAACCGAGCAGGTTTAGCTTTGAACAATGATAGAAGTCGGTTTGCTCTAGACAGTTTGGTGTGTTGTGATCTTGATGATGAATTTGTTTGAGTATGAGTTTCCGTCAATTCATGGAGTTTCTCAGTATCCAAAGAAACAAGATTAGTATGAGTCATATGAGATCTAATTGGTGTGGGTAATGGTATACTCCTAGACTCCTCTATAATCTTCCCTTTTTCCCTTCGCTTTAATTCATATACTTCATCAGTTATTTCATCCTCCTCTTCATTAACATTAACAGGTATGACAACATTAGTAGCCTCTACCGCTTCATCATTAGTTCTCTCCACCTCCGGACTTTCCTTATCACTTCGGGGCTCTAACCTAGTGCCGGGAATCTGTGGTTCATCATTCCTA
>BQNB010188132.1:0-11978 GCA_026074375.1 Tanacetum coccineum
GCCTTTTTGGGGTTTTTAGGCTTTTACTAGTGCTTCTCCTAACTTTGTACAAGCCGAACAACTGTTTTCTTTTTCAGCTTATTCCAAATAAGCCGATAAGCTAATAAGCACCCCTATTGGGCCGGTCTTGGGCCCGTTTAGGCCCGGTAAGGTAATAAGCACACGGTTGGGCCTATTGGGCTCGATAGAACCCGGTAAGGGTTCTCATGATTCGGTCTTAAATCTTTTGGGTCCAACGAGTTTGCTAGGATTCTTTGAAGGCTTATTGGCGGTTTAAGCTCGCGAATAAGCTGTGAGAGCTTATTCGTGGCGTGTGGCTTATTATGGTGGGCTCGGTAGTGGGTTTGAAGGCCCGTTAAGGTCCGTTGGACTTAACGAAGCATGCCAAAGGTCCATTAAGATTCTTAGTTTCATACTAAGCTCATTATGCCGCGTATAAGCACACGAATAAGCTGTTTAGCTTATTGTGGCTTATAAGCTCGTATTTGGGCTCGCGTTGGGCTCGTGTGACGGGCTACGAGTCCCTTGAGGCCCGTTGTTTCCCCTAGTCGTTTATATGGTCATTCGAAAAGCCCTAGCCATAATATGCCGAGTATTTGACTTGTGTACACGTCGGGTTTCACATGCAAGTGTCTTTTAGGGTCTCGTACACATTCCTAAGTCGTCCTAGCTTGTTTACAATAAAAGTTTACGTGTAAGTTTCTTATATTCTCGTATATAGGGCACGTTGTTCATGTTGGAGACCAAGCTTTCGCCTTGGACGCAACATTTAATTCCTTGTCACGTTAAATCACGTGGTTCTCGCACCTTAATTGTCCCTTGCACCATACGAGTATAAGGCATACACGTATAGGTGCGTACATTTCATAATGTCGTGACTTAATGTACCTTGAAATCGCAAAATAGTAATTTATTAATTCGAAGCGTATGAGTTTGTAAATCTTGATTACAAGGCGTCCTTTTATTTTTGTTTAGCGTATTATGTGGCACGTATGCTAGACGTGTAGAGTGCCCTAATTCCAACGTCGTATACAGATCGAGATCAACCCACCCTTGGCTTTGAATATTTCTTGTGGTTACTTGTTGGTTCGAAGTGTGTGAAGTGTGAGGGTGCTTGGTTGCGGTCTTATATCAGGACGAACAAGGGAGGAGAGAGAGTTTGAGGTGTTGTGAGGAGTTTAAGAAAAGTCTAAGTGTTATGTGTAGCGAAAACATATTTATAGGAACTCAAGCCTTGTTTACCTTTCCTAGTCGCTTTAATCCCAAGTACCAAACCGAGTTATGGGGCGGTTTTGAGGAGTTTTAGTTAATCTCACATGGTTTTTGCCTAAACCACTTGGGTTATCAACTATTAATTAAGTAGTTGAAGGTACAGATTGCTGTTATGCTAGGCAATATTGTTGATTGTTTGTGTTGGGTTTTGGGTAGGTATTTACCGCCGACATACAAGGGAGGAAAAGAGCCATAGAGATTATTATCCAGTGTGTCAAAGATCATTAGGGTAACTGATTTAGGGACAAGCCTTGAATGAGCTATGTGAGGTAACTTGCTACTTTATTAAGAGTCATTATGGTGATTTTTACTAGTAAGACAATCCACCTGAAGGACGATTTTTGTGGTTTACTTGCCCATTCTTGGCATTAAAGGAATGTAACTCAGATGATTAAGTTTTGGTTTAGGTTTTAATTTGGATGTTTTGGTTGTGAGTCTAGTAAGTTCATAGGTGTTTCCGGGGTGCCGTCCTAATGTATGTTTTAGATGCGGAAACGTAACACTTTTATGTGACCAATAAATAATTAAGAATACGCGCAAAAGTACGTATAGAATGTTATTGCTTTAAAATAATTATTCCTTTATGTTTGGTGCTAAAGCATTAATTTATTTGAGTGAAAGGTTTTACATTTATTGTTATTTTTTTAGTCCACGCGGTTTACGCTTAAAAGTCAAATATTAAAAATGTAGACAGCGTATCGGCCTAAAATAGTATAGTGATTCATTAATATAGTCGTACAATGACACGAAAATGAGAAATGTTACATTAGCTCTCGGTACCGTGCCGACATAAAAGCATAGAATACTATGTTAGGTCTAGAATGACAGACTAAGATACATGTAAGGGAGCCAACCATACCACTGAAATCGTTGTGTAGGATGTAATTAGCTCTTCCTCCATTATCTTTCATCAAGGTCAGGGATGCTTCGCATTGGAGTGTCAATTGGTTTTGCATGTGTTCAAACCAAACTTTTTCAAGATTTCTGAGCGTATTTTGATTGGTTGATAAAGATTGCCTTCTTGTGATTTTGAGAAACTTGTAATCTAAAAAGAATGACATTTGTCCCATCATCGACATACTTGCAAGTTGAGTCATCTCAAATGCAAATAATTTGCATGCTTTGGGATTGTTTTTTTGGTAGAGGCCAAAGATGATATCATGCTACTTTTATTTGTTTTAAACCCCCCCCCCCCCCCCCCCCCCCCCCCTATTTGTTTTATTACCAGCCTAGAATAATGTTTGATCCTTTCTTGCGTGAACAGAGTTGGATCGACCACGCCCTTTGTAAATACTGACTTGATTAGAACGCTGATAGCCTTGTCATACCACCGGCACTGGTGGAGCTTGTTTAAGCCATAGTGAGCTTTCTTGAGTCGGTATACACATGCGATGGATGCTCTGGATTACAAATCCTTTATGGTTGTATAAGATAGACAACTTCTTTCAGTTCGTCGTTGAGGAAGTGTGTGGTTTTCATGTCCATCTGGAAGATTACAATGTTTCTTATCTTGCTTCCTCCTGCGTGAGATATAAAAAGAAAAATTGTATTAAAGAGTCTGATCGCTTCTAATCTAGCACCGGGAGCAAATGATTCTCGTAAATAATACCAAGCTTTATACTGAGTGTGATGCCGCTTTGTCGCCATAATCGAGCTTTGTTCTTCAAGAAGTCTCATATTATCCAACTTAATTTTGAAAATTCCATTTGAGCAGGATGGATAAGAATATTATTCTGGACAGGGTACAAGTATCCCATACATTGAGACGTTCAAATCATGAAATTTTCTTCCTACATAGCCTCAATCCAGCACGTGTGCTCTAAGTGCTTGTTGTAAGTAATTTGGTTTTCAACTAGGAGTTTAGGAATTCATTGAAGAAACACTCACATTGCCCCTGTCGGTTTCTTAGAATCGTTTTCCTGGATGTGTGAGACAGGTCGGTCTTTATCCCCAATAATGTTTTCAAGCGGGTATGTGCTTGAGTACACTTTTTTGGCATAGTGAGGGTAAGTGGTTGTTGTGGTTAGTAACGTCGATTATTGATCAGTGTTGGTACGATAGGTGCTTCTGATTCGGTTTTAGGAGCTGCTATAGGTGTCAAACTCATTACTGTCTACATGTATTCGAACAGCCTGTTTCAATATCCAGAATCACTAGTGTCGCCTGAGTAGAAGAGCTCTATTTGATGAATTTTGGCAAGCGGCTTCAGTAACTGTTCCCATGAGGCTCACTGTTATGAGATAACTGTTGTGAAGGTGAACCATTGCATTCTCGGTTGTCTGAGCAGCGACTTTGTGAGCATTTACGGAGGGTATCAGAATTAGTCGGAGGCTGGATGACCGTCCATCTTCATCAAACCATTGAAACAAAGATCAGCCTACTGTTGTTCTTTGTAGGAGTGGACACTAGGTGGTTCTGGGTATTTTTATAGTGCCAGAACGGCTACGTTTTCCCTGACTGTAAAGCACAGATTAGTTCTAGGTCTTTGTACTGTTTGGTCACATACAGTCATTTTGATTGTAAGGTGCTGAGGTTCTGGAATTGGTTTGCGACTGACGTCAACCCTTCGGTTAGTTCATGTCGAGGTTACTTATGATCGGTTTCCTGATGATTTTGCGTGTGTTCGTTTTCGTTGTAGATTCGGTACGCCTTCTTGAGTCGGTGACATAGCCATCAAATTTTAAAAACTATTTTATTGCTTTCGCTCTTGAGTTTTAACAACGTCATCGTAGTCATTGTGAGTAGGACTATGCACAGGGATCCAAATACTTTGGGAAGTACTGTAGAATGTAGGTTTCTTTTTCTTCAGCAGTTCATAATAGTTCTTTCCATGAAGCGTGTGTACAAGGAGATCGCATTTAAGTGTATAACACGAAGTTTAGTGGCCTAAGCTTTAGTCACTAGGACAGTGGTGCTTTCTCAAAGATGAGAATAGTGTTGACGAGCCAGCTTTCCGATTATGTGTTAGGTTCGTCTTTCGACAAAGAAAAGTTCTGTTGTGGAGACCGAGGTACGATCTTTTCGATGGAAATCCAACACTCTCAAACTACCATGAGTGTTCTTATTTGACAACTTCCTTTCCATTATCTGTTCTGACGAATGGAACAATAGCATTGATGTGTGTCTTCGTTTGAGTCGTTCACTGTATATAGCTTACTCAATCGCTTACTACATGTTAGGATTGGTTTGTCCTTTGTGTTCGAAGAAAATGTACCATCCAAATGGGTTTCTGTGTTTTGTAATCATCTACTATCACTCAAAACATACTTCTTTACGTTGATAGCTTTCACGATTATGTCATTGGTACGCCCATGATTTGGTCATATGTGTGTATGGTGATTTCAGTATTGGTGTTTTCTGTGCTCCTTTTAGTGCGGATGTGTGCTGTGCTTGCCCCTTTTACAAGTGTACAAGTGGATCACAAATTGTGTCTTTGTCGTATCATTTGAGTATGGGATTAACCCTTTTATTACTAAGATGTCATTTCGAGCATAATTCGTTCAATAGTCTCGAAATTCAGTATGTTATCAACCGACGATGCAATAACCATGACTTCGTTGAAGTAGGCTTTTGATAAGCCAAGCTATGTGACTGGTGAATGCTGACTTCATATCATTTTCAGTGAGATGATGTAAAGTTGGTATGTCCGTGAACCATGAGAGTGGTCCACGTCATATGTAGTTGAGGATGTGACATGAATGCTTGTCGCAATGGTCGATACTTGTTAAACTCTCTTCACAGATGAATGTTGTCTATAGAGATGTGGTTGTGCTTGAGTCCTTATGTTATAATTGACTCTGAGAGATGATTGTTGTCATCCCAGTTTATTAATCACCTTAGACCAACGATTTTGTTTATATTCATCTGTCTTGCCTGTATCGCACTTTATCAGTTACCAATGAATCTTTTTCTACAAAGTTGATAAGAACGAGCACGATCTTCTCACCGGTCATATGTCTTGAGCATCAGAATCCAGATACCATTAGAACAATTTGAACTACATGACGAATACTAGTACACAAAATTTACGGTGATGTTAGGATGCCCTGAAGGGTTCGCGTTAGTTAACAATCATAAAAATACAGAGATCCTTTGGAAATGTCTTTTCGATCACTATGTTTTATTGATCAGTAAACCTAGTTGGTTCATAGTTTTTGTTGGACTTGAATAGCACTGGGGGTAGTGCCATCTTGGCTTTTCGTAGGTTTGTTGTTGTTGATCCTAGTTAAAAGGATACATCTAATATAGTGAGACAATGCCATTTCCATAGTGGGCCTTACACTGGGTTGTATTGGCGTGTTTTCAGAGAGTAGCAACTTTGTTTGCAATTATGGGTTCCAGGAACTCTCTTTGGTTGGCGTGTAAGTAAGCTTTTGTGATGGTGGGTTTTAACATGGTTCGTAATCATTAACACATTAATCCAAACGAATCATTATGATTAGCAAAAACAAGTTTGTTACTTGC
This sequence comes from Tanacetum coccineum, assembly GCA_026074375.1. NCBI lineage: Eukaryota > Viridiplantae > Streptophyta > Magnoliopsida > Asterales > Asteraceae > Tanacetum > Tanacetum coccineum. The sequence continues at coordinate 5,737 of BQNB010188132.1, forward strand.
ACCACAAAACAGTTTGTAGCAAAAACCAAAGATTTGTTACATGCATCACAAACATTGTTCAAATTTGAAACAGAAACAGAATGTTTAACAAGCAAATTAGAATCAACACGATTCTTTTTATTCAAAGTCCTATGGTGTGCTTCTACTCTCCTCGCATTCGCACTCTTAGCCGGCAAAGAACTATGATTCCGAGGGGCTCTCTTAGGCACAGTTTTGCTAGCTCCAGAAGTGGGTTTTACTCCTGTAGACATAGGCACACACACGTTAGTTTGCTTATTAGGATGCACTACTGGTTTTTGAGTTGGTTTGAGTGAAGGTCTGGGAGGTTCAACAAAAGTTACTTGCTTCTTCTTAGGTAACGGGGTTGGTTTGTCCCAGTTAGCACGTTTAGGTGGTGGAATATACTTAGAACCTAAGTTGTACATTCCAGGAGCAAGCACTTTGGGTGTCTCAGAGGTTGAAGGTCCACTACTTGTTTTACCAGTCACTTGGGCTTGCAGCTTTGTATGTTGTGTAGTTAAGGCACTAAGCTTTTCAGTGTACGCAGTACGTGAGTGAGTATTCGCCTTTGACAGTTCATCATATTGTCTTTTCAGACTTACGTTTTCTACCTTAAGGCCATCTAGCTGAATCCTAAGGGAGGTAATCGTATCTTTCAACTGAATTCTGTCAGTTTCTAATGCCTGTTGGTCACAACTACCTTCAGTGGAACCTACATTCAACACCTTCATGATGTTGATCTGAGCATCTAAATTCCTGATAGTGGTGTCTTTTCCTTGAAGCTGATCTCTTAACTTATTTATTTCAAAAATAGCATTGGAGGCACTAGAAGTGTCTATGCACTGTTTATAGTTTTGAAATTTAAGTTGTAAACTAACATAATTCTGTTCGAGAAATGCAAAACGTTTCTCAGATTCAGAAATTAGCTGTTTCTGTTTTGAAATCTCAGCTTCAAGTTCAAGAACTTTAGTGTGTTCCCTATCGCATGCAGATCTAAGATCTTCGCAAAGGCAATTCGAACTAGGGGGCACAACAATATCGGAAGTAAGCACAATAGAGCAGATATCTTTTTCTAAACACTCAGCAATTAAGCATTCATTTATGATTAAAAGATTTTTCTTCTCTATGGTCAGGTTCTTGTTATCAAGAACACATTGTTCATACTCCGCCTCCAATTCATCAAAAATCTGTTCAAATTCTTTTATCTCTTTGAAAAATGTATCATTAGCAGCTTGGATATGTTTTTTGAAATGGTCGTAAAATGGTACCAGTTGTTGTTCAACAAACTGTTTTGCATAATCATAACACCATTCAGAAACATAGTCTGGTTTTTGTGTTGTTCTTTCTTTTATGATACCTTCAAATTGAGGAAAAACAGCATTAACTTTTCGAAGACTGGCCAGAACTTGACTTGGAGGTCGACTTTTATGAACAAAAGGAGTAGCAGGCGTGGCTGATTTACTAGCTTGACTAGCAATTTCGTTGGCAGAAAGCCAATACGCCTGATCTCCAGATAGGTCCTTCTGAGGAACGAACATAAGGGCCATAAACCTTGGCATAGAAGTCGAGTTGCGGGTCTAACCATGCCCTGGTTTTTTTCGTTCTCTTTTTCATGCTAACAACATGTAGAACTAAGACCTCTTCACTAATACACCATATACTAACAGGGTGGTGGGTGGATCAAAAGGGTAACAGCCATCCATACAAAACAGGTTTGAGCACCGCTTGGCCAGATAACCAGAGACCTGGGTTACGGGTGCCTAGGGTCCTTGTGCAATTCAAATTGGTTGCCCTTTTTAGGTTTCTATTGAAAGCATGGAGATAGTTTGTGTAGGCATGTTAAATCTTTTTTTTTTGGCAACATATCCTTTGCAACTTTGTTATCTATTATTAAACAGACTAACTCATCTAGATAACTATCTCTAGTTTCTCTTGTCCAAATAAAAATCTTTACCTTTACTGATTGTAAAAATGCAATTGATTTTTTCTTTTCCTGAAAATGAGTGAATTTAAGCAAATCGTTTTCCTTGCATCAAGTTCACGTTACGCTATTACGCTGATCACTAGGGCTTGTTCCGTCTAACTTTTGTGTTTCAAGATCAGTTTTTGACACTTGTGGGATAGCTAGACGACATATTTCTTTCTTGCTTTCATTGAGAAAGCTCCATTTTAAGGTCTCTATTTCCAAAAAACATTTTCTTGGTTTAACCTTAGCATGTACTCAGTTGGGTTTGCAAGTCATTAAATGGCAATCATAGAACCTTATCAGATTGGTCAGCAGATACCTCAAGTTGGAACATTTTGCTTCGTTCAAGAAATACTGATTATACGAGATCGTATTGTCATCAATCTCAGTCTCACGCAAATCCCGGAGCCTAATGTCTTCCTGGGCATCCTCCGATTCAAACTGATAATCCACATTATATCAAAGATTTGATTATCAATTGGAGTGTACCTCAAATGACTGAATTTGTTGGTGATGCACTAGTGGATGACAATTGGCCAGAAAGCGACATCAGCATTGGGGCCTTCATCCACGTCTGAGTACATACGCATCCTCATGATTGCTTGAAACATGTTTGTTGTAGTCAGTGCCTGAGGTTTAAGCATAAAGGTGCGGTGCCTTCCACATCAGGCGAGGAATGCTTCACGCTTAGCATCTAACGCATCTCCTATCTCTTTAGCGTCCATCAGTAACGCTTTATCTTTGAAGTACTGAGAGGTCCATCTTTCTCTTGGGTTCTATACACTGAGCCAAGCCACATTCCTTCTCCTCTCAGTTGAACATATCACCTTCTTGCCTCGAGCACCTGTATTACGCATTATTACTAGAGCCTTCATCTGACTTGTTTCAGTAACAATGTGACCATCATGGCACCGTAGCATGAGTCCCTTGAGATGGAGAAGTCCGGAGCGGTGTTGGTGGTGGAAACTGCTTTTGGGAAACCACTTACGAGAAAGATTAGCAATCTGAGTCATAGTCGCCCATCATGCGTCATATCGGAAGACTGATCAGTGGGTTTTGAGGACTAGAAGTTGAGGGTGTGGAAGAACAGGTTGCAGAAGTGGTGTGAGCAAACATAGCCAGTGGATCAACAATACTTTGTAGACTGCTCCTGTTTTCTTGAGATCTTTTTTTGGCACGAGGCCTCATAGGCATTGAGATGATATATTATCTGAACATAAGGTGTGGTTGAGATATCCCATGTTCTGTTGTACATTATCACAAACTTTCCCCAATAAAAGCCGGAAGTTGTTGACAAAACTTGGTGTTCATTTTGAATGAAGTTGGAATATTGAGCAGATTAATCTTCATGTCATTCACAAGCTTTGGAAAACGCACAAAGTAGTCCATGAATTGATTCGTTTCCAATCGCACGAAAGCGTTCAATCCTCATCAAAACAGATCTTCTTCCTTGTTGAATAGTCCTAACCTGATCCTTGCATAAGATCTCCACATTACCCAAATTTCCTTTGCAGTGCTTGTTTGATTGAGGTTGATGAAGATGTGTCTGGGAAGACTTGCTAAGAATGATTTCAGCTTGAGTAATCACAGCCATCCTCAAGTTTTGGTTTTCCTCTCACTGAATCAGAATCAAAGTTTCTTCCGTTGGTGCAGGCACCAGCAGTGGGGGGTGCAACTCAGTAGAGTGGAGGATCAGTGATCATAGGTGTGAGGTGTGAGGGCATTCTGATAGATTTCCATATCTAGCTTGCCATTGGGTTTTGCCTATTTCTAGAAAGTACCTGTGGTATACGAATTCTTTCTAAGAATCGTAAGTCCCACTTTCAACCAACATAGGTGACGAGCATCGTACCATCGGCATTTGTTGTTCATCATTGATCCATGAAAAAGTTTGTTTAGAGAATGATCTGATCGTAAGTGATTGTTATTGAAGACATGGTGTGGAGTTTTTGTGATTTTCGGGTAATTTTTAACAGTAAATGCAGTTTTTGAGGGCCTAAATGACTTCGAAATAGGCCAAAAAATAACACAGGGCTCTTACTCCCCCCCCCCCCCCCCCCCCCCCCCCCCCCCCCCCCCCCCCCCCCCCCTCCCCCCCCCCCATTTGGGGGGGGGGGAAACCCCCCCCCCCCCCCAAAATTAGAGGAAGAGTCTTGACCGTTGGCAAATTTCGAGCTGGTATAAAAATTTCAGAACAATCCGACACAAAAATTATTTTTGCTTGTTCGGTCGTCTAGTTCGGTCGTCTAGTTCGATCGTCTCGTTCGATCGTCTCGTTCGATCGTATCGTTCGATCGTATCGTTCGATCGTATCGTTCGATCGTCTCGTTCGATTGTCTCGTTCGATCCCTTGTTCGATCCACTCGTTCGATCCACTCGTTCGATCGCTTGATCGAACACTCGTTCTACATCGCTTGATCGATCCATCTAGTTCGATCCCTTGTTCGAAGAGGTTCTTGTGTTCGATCGATTCGTTCGACACCGTTTAGTTCTATCCTTCTAGTTCGATGAAGCTTGTTCGAATTCTTTTGGTTTTCCCCCTCGTTCGGTCCACCTTGAATTCCACTCGTTTTCGATCATCTTAATTCACTCGTTCGATCGAAACAGCTAGAACTCGTTCGATCGCTACGTCTTTTTTTTAACACTTTTCGAACCAAAACAACAAGAACAAAGGAAAAAATACTAGATCGTTGATTGCTAACAAGATGGTTTGATTGATATTAGATTAAACATAAACCATCTTTGAATCCAAGAATCAAACAAACACAATAATACCATAAACCCCGTTTTTTTTTATATTTTTTTTCGAAATCAATAGAAAAAAAATACAAACCAAATCAAATCAATACATCAATCTTGTAGGCTCTGATACCAATTGTAGGATCCCTAGATCATTCCATGGATTAAATCACAAGATCAATGGCAAAAAGAAAGATTAAGCATTAAAGAACTTTTGATTAAAAGAAAAAACAAAGAGTTGCTACAAACCCCTTAAGATGAAAAATGATAATGAAGTAGCTAACCTAATTTTGACTAAACTAGGTGTATTTATACTAACTAGGATTTGCCTTTGAGGGCTTTCTTTTGGGCTTTTTACATCTTGGCCCGTATACATAATAAACATTAATTAACATTGTCTTTCGAGCTAGACTTTTGTCTTGCATCTTCGAGTGACCGAAGCTTCTTTGTTCGGGTCCATTTATGTGATCCTAACATAGATAATTCAACAAATAATGTTCTGATTCCATTGGATAGTTGGACAAGTAGACTATTAGAGTATATATTGCCATTAAGCAGTAAGTGGGTAAAGTCTCTATGAGCTAGGGTTTAACAAGATCACCATTGCTTTAATCCCTAAGATAGATTATAATCAGCAAATAAGGATGCTTTATACGGATGCTTTAATTGTGACAGAATTAATATGTCTAGGTCTTAGGATGAAGTTTCGGCTAGGTCTAAGAAGGATATGCCAATTCGAGATAAGTAATCATTGCACTGAATAAACAAACCAACTTCTAATCGAATTAATGATGGCTAATACAGTTTTCTATCATAAGGCTCGAACGCTCTTTTATCTTCTATTAATTTCCTTGCGTGGGTTAAAGTGTTTTGAATTGATTGTAGTCACCACCAAACCCGGCCCGTCTCTTAGGCTAAAAACCCCCTTTACGTGTTAGAATTAGGAATAGAACTAACATAGGATTAGCATAAGTTTGATTTAGCTTAGAATTAACTTAGATTAGATAACCAAAATATAAATAAATTGAGAGATTTAACCTCGATTCAAGTGTTTGACACCCTACTTACCACGAATCTACCAACGACCAAGTACACTGCCCGTTAAAGTGTTGTTTTTGGTTAAGTTGGAAAATATAAATTTAAAACTTGAATCATAAAAATATACACCACACAACGACACATCAAACATATTAGTTATCCAACGTAAAAATGTAAAAATATGGACACACATTATTGGCGGAAAAATTACCTTGACTTATATGTACTAGAAAATGATCCATTTTGACTTATCCAAACATAACCAGTTGTCATCATCCCGAGCTTCTTTGCCATCGCAAAAATCTCTAGACCCGAGTCAGGACTTACATAAACAACATAAACCCGAGACTCCATCATGTTTATTCCAATTAGTAGTTCAGTAATCTCACTCTGAGATAGACCTGAATTAAATGAAGCCTTGTAAGAGATCTTGGCTCGCTTTTAAGAAAGGGCATCATCTAATGCCAAAATGCTATTTCTACCATAATCGTCATCAACA
>BQNB010188133.1:0-11978 GCA_026074375.1 Tanacetum coccineum
AAATCTACACTAAGCATGGCAAAAATTAAAACAATATTATAAAATAAAAAAAAGACTACACTAATTAATTGAAAAAGGGTAGAAAATGGAACCGAATTAGAGACCCGCAATTTAACGAATACCACCCGGTTTATTTAGCTAAAACAAATAATTAAATTCGGTCTAGCTAAATAAACCCGTAAGCTCCACGCCTCATGAGATGACCGGTACTTAAAAAAAACGCAAAACAAATACAAAATGTTAAAGACATAACAGTTTATAATCAAATTACATATTTGCAATTACAACATATGGCCTATCAATTAACTACACAAAATGAGTGTAGGCCCAACTGAGATTTCAATAACCATAAACACAAACGTGGTCTAACCAACAGAAATTCTACAAACCTAACACAGGTAAAAAAATCGTGGCCCAATATTTATTTTTAATATTGAGCTTCTACTACAATTTTTGAACGAGAACACTAGATTGCAACAGAGAATAAATAAACACTTAAGCACATCTACAACTAATAAGCTAAGCAAGAATTGGATAAGCCAAAATACGACAAGTAAACTCTTAAACAGCTTATTTAAAACAAGCAACGACCAATCCTGAGATTAAGCTTTAAAACCGAGCTTCAAGATGAGACTATTAAGCTAAAACGAGATCTAGTCTGAATAAGCTAAAACCCAAAATGAAGAGAAAACATATAAACTGATTTTAAAACCTCTAATAAGCAATTTAACCTTTTAGTCTAAATGAGCTCTAAATAAGCTAAGACGAGTTTTCAACCAAATAAGCATTAACCGATTCTTAAACATTCTAAGCGTCAAGTGTAAGTTAAACAAACTGAAAATAGCTATTGAACAGCTTAATTTGATTAGAAGAACAACTTTTATCAAACGAATAAACTAGAAGAAAGGGCTAAGCAAACGAAAATAAAGAGAAGCAAATAAGCCAAAGAAACACGATTACAAATAAGCTCAAATCATATTGCATACAAATTCTTAATAAGCTGAATATTTAAATCGATTACAATAAGCCAAAAAAATGAAATAAGCTAAAATTAATTTGAAAAATAAGCTAAAAACTTAAAAAGCTTAACTAAAAAAAAACTAAGACCCCCCTGGTAAAAATGAGGGGTAGCGAGTGGTTAAAATGGGTGAGAGAGGGGTAAGATTTGCCAATGTTTCAAAGTCCACCGCCACAATAACTATCCAATCATCGGCTGCTATTCTCGTACCTCGGATCACCAAACTTAAAAAAATTGATCCAACTGGTGTGCTTGCTACACGTGTCCTTCTTTGTTGCTTAAGTCATACGCATTGTTTCCTACCTTAGGATCATTTCAGCTAGCAATATGAAACAAATTTTGAGAATCAAAATTTTCCCTAGCCATGTGTCCTTCCTCTACTCGTTCATTTCTTGTTAATGCGCCCTCACGTGACCTTGGTGATTTAATTAACAAGCATGCCTTGATGACGTCACACTGGCATAGTTTCATTTTATTTGGGGCTGAATTAAATGGGCCTTTGTCAAGTATGGGCTGGCCCGGCCCGTTAAGTGGGTTACGGCTGGCCCAATAAGATCCGAAGGCACCGTTGGACTCGATTTCTCGCGCTCAGTCCATTCCCGTGCTTGGTTTTGTCCGTTTTTGTCTTTATTTTGTCCATTATTGCATATCCGATACCTGCACATACACAAACACAAAAACAAGCATATATATTGTATTTTCACATGTTTTTGGTTATTTGGGGTCGTTTTTCAAGGTTAAAGGTATGTGTAATTAAACGCATACCATGGTTCGATCCTATAAAAATCACAACAAACAAGCAACAAACATCGAGAAATCAGAAAGAGTACAAGCCTCTCTCAACACAACACATTAGAAAATAGAAAGGATAAGCATGGGGTGATCTCCCACGAAGCGGCTTGTTTTTTGTCACCGAGTCGCAAGCTCGACTCGATCCCTGAATTTAGTTGTCCTTAGGGAAAGTCTGAAGGTCCGGGATAATCAACGGTGGTGTATCCCCTCCATAGTAGTGCTTTAAACGATGGCAGTTGACTTTGAAATTCGAACAATCGGCATGAGACAACCTGGCAGTGCCATAAGGATAAACTTCGGTGATTGTGAAAGGTCCGGACCATTGGGACTTGAGCTTTCCAGAGAAAATCTTTAATCGGGAGTTGAAAAGCAAGACTTGATTACCAATATTGAAAATTCGGTTCTTTATCTTGTAATCGTGTAGCTTCTTTGTCTTCTCCTTGTAGATTAACGAATTCTCATAAGCTTGATCACCAAGCTCGCTAAGTTCGTTGAGTTGAAGCTTTCGATGATCACCCGCGGTCTTTAAATCGAAGTTGGCATGCTTAAGAGCCCAATATGCCTTGTGTTCTAGTTCGACAGGTAAGTGACACGCTTTTCCATAAACTAACTTGTAGGGAGTGCATCCAATTGGAGTTTTGTAAGCGGTTCGGAATGCCCACAATGCATCGTCTAACTTGTCTGACCATGAGGCACGATTTTCTCCTACTGTCCTTTCTAAGATTCTTTTAAGTCCACGATTCGTTACCTCGACTTGACCACTAGTCTGAGGGTGGTAAGCGGTAGAAAGACGATGTGTGACACCATATTTAGACATAACTTTATCAAATTTGTCATTACAGAAATGGGTCCCACGATCGCTTATGATCGCTCTCGGTGCACCAAATCGGGAGAAAAGGGATTTTAAAAACTTTACAACTACTCTAGCATCGTTGGTGGGGAGCGCCTTGGCTTCAACCCATTTGGAAAGATAATCGACGGCTACTAGAATATATTTGTTTCCTTAGACGACGGAAAAAGGTCCACATTAAAATCGATACCCAAACATCGAAATTTCACAAACTTGATTACATTTTTGAGGCATGCTCATCTCGATGTGAAATTTTGCTTGTCTCTTGACATGTATCACAAGATTTGATACAATTCTGTAAGCATCCATTATAACTTCGTAGGCCAAAGTAAAACCGGCTTTCAAATACTTTCGAGCGGTGATTTACATTTTGATGGCCCCGGTGGGTCCTTCATTGACAAGCTTGAGGCATTTTCAAGTGCTTCTTGGCCATATACGCATCTAAGGATGATTTTGATTGACATGTTCGAAAGAGATAGGGATCATCCCAAAAGTAATGCTTTATATCCTTGAAAAACTTTCTCTTATGTGAGTTTGGGGGAAAAATCATTCTTGTTAAGAAAATTCCCCGCGTGGTAATTTGCTATATCGGCAAACCACGAGGTATTTTGGTTATCATGAGAAGTCACCGTGTTCAATGTTTCAAGAGGAAAAGTTTCATTAATCTCTTTAGGATCAAAAACATTCTCATACGGGTTTTCAAGACGAGAGAGGTGTATTGGGTTTTTTTTTCATCGGCTGCATAGTTTTAAGCTCCCTTGGTATCAATTACTGAAAAATAAAAATTCTTGGAGAAGTAAGACCCATCTAAGCAATCTTGCTTTGGCGTCTTTCTTGTTGAAGAGGTATTTCAATGCGGAGTGGTCCGTGTAAACAACACTTTTGTTCATGATTAGATATGATCGAAACTTCTCAAAAGCGTAAACAACTGCAAGCATCTCTTTTTCCGTTGTTGTGTAGTTTGATTCTGCTTCGGTCATTGTCTTACTTGCATAATGAATTGGTCTAAAATGCTTCTCAATCCTTTGCCCTAGAACCGCACCTATTGCATAATCACTTGCATCACACATGATTTCAAAAGGTTGGTCCTAATTCGGAGCAATGAGAATTGGAGCTTCGGTTAACTTCTTTTTCAATGTTTGAAAGGCTAGAATGCAATCTTTCAAGAAGATAAAAGGAGTGTTTTTTCTCTAATGAGATGGGTATGGTCAGAGAGCTCTTTGAAAAGTCTTTGATGAATCTGCGGTAAAAACCAGCATGCCCGAGAAAACTTTAAATTCCCTTAACGGTGGTTGGGTGAGGTAGCTTAGAAATCACATCGATCTTAGCTTTGTCGACTTCAATTCCTTTCTTCGAGATCTTATGTCCGAGTATAATACCTTCTTTCACCATGAAATGGCTTTTTTCCCAATTTAGAGCTAAGTTGGTGTCTTCACACCGTTTAAGCATTTTTTCTAGATTGGTGAGGCATGTAGAAAAAGAATCTCCAAAAACCGAGAAATCATCCATGAAGACTTCCATTGTCTTTTCAATCATCATCTTGGATTGATTGCCTTCATACACTTTTGACATAGTGCCTGGCGCATTGCATAAACCACTGAAAGGCATGCGGCGATATAGGCAAAACGTTCCGTATTGGGGACAAGTGAATGTGGTTTCTCTTGGTCATTTGGTTCAATTGGAATCTGGAAATAACCGGAAACGTCAAGGAAACAATGTAACTCATTTCCTGCGAGTCTCTAAGCAATTTGATCCATGACGGTAAAGGAAAAATGGTCTTTTTCTTGTAGCTTGTTCAACTTTTTTATTGGTTTGAATAATCTATGCATTACTCTACTCTGTTACAAGTCTTGTCGGTACTAATTCAGTATCTTCATTCGGTTTCTACGGTCATTTCCTCCTTTCTTGGTACAACAATTTCTGGGGCTCACACCATGGTATTATCTGAGATTGGGTAAAATCAATCCAGAATCGAGAAAGTTTTCAACCTCTTTTTTAATGACATCATGAATTTTTAGATTAACCCTTCTCTGATGTTGGACCGCTGGTTCATAGTCATCTTCCATTAGAATTTTATGAGAACAAAATTCTGGGTTTATACCCTTAATGTCAGAGAGCTTCCAAGCAATTGCTTGCTTTCGGGATTTAAGAACCTTTATGAGAGCGGTCTTTTCATCATCGCTCAAATCTTTGGCAATTATAACAGGCAACTTGTTGTTATCTGCTAAAAATGCGTATTCGAGATGAGGAGGTAAGTCCTTAAGTTCAACCTCGGGAGGTTCATCGATTGAAGATTCGGCAGATTTACAAACTTTAAGCTCTTTCTTGATTTCTGGTAAGTAACTTTCTTGATTTAGTGAAGGCGAAGGATCACTATTGAGAAGAGATTCGAGAAGGAGAATGTCCCCCTGGGGTCATAATAAGCTTCATCAACTTTCGGGAAGTTGGTCATCGGCTTATAGCCAAGAAAGTATCACGACTTCTTCAAAGAGTAGAAAATTCACTATCCCCGAAAGGAGTAAGTGTTGGAGAGAATTTGAAAACAATCGGATGTATTCGGGTGTAGGAGATTGCCATATGCAACTGAGTCGGAAAAATCTAAGACTTCTTGTGAGTATTCTTCACACGTGACATCAATGAGATCGACTTTCTTCAACGATTCGAAATTGTTGTACGAAATAGAAGGTGTATCACCACATTTAAGGGTTAAAGTCTGATCATCATTCCTAAGAATTATCTCTCCTTCATATACATCGATTAAAGCATGAGCTGTCCTAAGAAAAGGTCTCCCGGTGTATCAACGGTACCTTGAGGATCGCTATGAAATCAAGAACAAACCAATGTCGGCGGGAAAGTTAAAACTTCCCTACTTTGACAAAAAACATTTTCGGCTACCACGCGTTGGTTTGGAAAATCGTTTCGTCGGCTAATTCTAACTCCTTATTAGTATCATTTTGCCAGGAGTCAAGCTTTTCTCAAATAGAAAGAGGCTGAGATTTATGCTAGACCTAAATCGGCTGGGCTAAGCAATTATCAATCTCCACGAATAAATCACATGGAATAAGAATCGATCGGGTCACTAGCTTTGTTTGGAAATCTTTTTAAGTACAACCGCACTACAATTTTCATTTCAAGGTGTCCTTGGTTAACTCGATTACTTGCTTTGTGTTTAGCATTTTTTTGAACATTGGAGCCAAACTTTGGCATATGAATGAGAGCATCGCGAAATTAGCTCAAAGTGAAGAGTCAGAAAATTTCCATAACTTTGAGTTAGGATCATTCATCCTTTTCACGAATTTTCTCTTTTGCAAGTCTTGAAGGGTAAGGCAAACTAGTCTTGGTCTTTTGAGCTAAAGAAGGCTCTTTGATTGGTTCTTTGTCTTTGTTTTGATCTTGGACAACTTGAGGTTGGATGTCTTCGGTGCTAGGTAGCTCCGTATCCTTTGTCACCTCGGGTTCCTTTTCCACCACCGGCGGTGGAATTGGAGGTCCGTCATATGAGACACCACTTCGTGTGGTAATTGCCTTGGCTTCGTTCCTAGGGTTTGGAATGGTATTGCTTGGTAACGAACTTGAACTTGAAGCTTGGTTGGTATGATAGCTTTACAATGAAAAAAAAAACATTGAGCTTCTCATTCTAAAATATCTTGCTTTCTTTTTCTTCTTTTGTAGAAATCATTGTTAAATCTTTGAAAATCATTTTGGTTTCTTTGAAAATTATCTAACTTCATTTGCAAGTTATTCATGTTCGCATCATTAGCTTTAGCATAACTTTCAAAATCCGTTTTAGACACACCTTGAATTTGTGAAACGGGAGGTAAAGCTTGATTAACCAAAGGTTGATTTGTTGGTGGTTGGTATGGTGGGGCTTGGTAAACTTGATTTTGATTGTTTTGACGGTTTTGATTAAAGTTGGTTCCTCGGTTTTGATTGAAATTGGAATTGGTTCCTTGGTAACGGTTTTGGTTGTTTTGAACATTCGGTTGATTGAAACCCGGTGGTTTCATTTGACTTGCCAAATTGGAAGGTTGGTTTCTTTGAAGAAAATTGCCAACGGCTGCGGTTTGTTGAAATTGTTGGATGTTGTCATGAAAAACGGGAAAATCGTTTCCACCTCGAGTTAACGGACAATGGTTAAAATTGTGATTCGATCCACATGTAACACATACTTCCTCAACCGCTTTGATGGGTGCGGGAGTAGTAACAACTAAAGCTTTCATTTCATTCATCATTTGTTTCATCTTAATAGTCATCTTATCCTCGAGAGAAGCGGCTAATTGTTGAATATCGAAAGAATTATTAGAAGGTGAAGAATTAGAAAGAGGAGCATCCGTACTCACTCTTGAATCATTAGCACGACTTCTTGAGTAACGAACTTTTGACTTGCTTTCAATAATCGCTAGTAAGTCTCAAACTGGAGTTGTGGAGGGTAGGTGAGAACACTTGGAGAAACATTGAAAGAATGAGATTTGGAATTATAAATGAATGAATTCTCATTTGGCAAAATCTGTGGGAGCTCATTAATGGTTTGATTGCATGGCTCCGGTTTAGAAATGATCCGGTCTTTAGGTGGACAATTATAACCGAAATGAGCACCTTTACCATAAGATTTACAAATGCATTGTCGACAAAAAATTCCATCTAATGAATCACCGCACTCGTAACAACAATTTTGGTCAATCTGTGGAGGATCTTGCGAAGACTTTACACCGGGGTCTTGATTGACAACGCATGGCTCTCGAAGAGCATTAACAACGTTGGTATTGTCGTCGGATGATTCGGAAGTATCTTGAAAGTCTTGGAAAATTCCATTTTCAATACAATACGCAAGCAAATCTTCATCGAATTTTTTTCGTAAAAATGCACATCCACGACAACTCGGACCATCAACCGGGGTTCCACACTTTGCACAACACGGAGAAGAGTCGGGTTCGGGAACAAGAATCTTGTCGTCAAGACTCCCTATCGAACAACATTCTTTAGTGTACAATCTTCCACAAGTCGAGCATTCCTTGATAGCGTAGAGGGATTTTGAACGATGAGACGCCATAAGAATTAAACAATTTAGAGGGTTAAGGAAAAGAATTAAATGGATAAGAAGAAAAAGAAGATTATTTTTGGTTTTTTCGATTCTTTAAACAACATATATATATTTTTTTTACTAACAATGAATTTTAACGGTTACACGGAAGAGACTTAAACCAAATAATCAACTACTTCACGGTAGCTCTTGAAAATTGCTTTTCAAGGTGAGCCGTACTTCGTAGAGACACAAATGGCAAGTGTTAAATCTTTAGTTCGATTTGGGAACCAACAAGTTCACCGGAAATTGAAATGATAATACCTCCGTTGAGAATATTATATTTTGGTATTTTTACCAATTGGTGACTTTTATTTCTTAATTAAAAAGGAAGATTTTTTTTTTATATATATTTTTGATTTTTCTATTTTTTTTTATCTTTTACTTATACTAAAAAGAAAAGGAAAATATTTTTTTACTTTTTATATTTTATGATTTTTTTGATTTTTGAATTATAAAACAAGAATGAAACTTTCGAGGGTGAAAGGATCTTCAAACCAAATAAACTAAAAACGAAGGAATCTTAAACACTAGTCCCCGGCAACGGCGCCAAAAACTTGATAGCAGTTTAGATACACAATAAAATATACTATAAAAATAATATTCCACAAGAGCAATTAAGAAAATTCCCTAAGGAAAATTCACTCTCAAAAATATATATAATATAATATATAATACGTATATTTAACCGGATAAATATGATCACCCGGGTCGTTTCCCCAACGACTAGTGAAATTGAAACCTTGTTTAAGCTTGGATTATGATTTGAATAAGAAAATAGATGATTTGATGATCTATTACTACTAAATAAAAAGCAACAATTAAAATTGAACAATTAAAGGCAATTAAACAATTAAACAAATACGGGAAACAAATAAAACACGACGATTAAGCAAATAGACTAGAATTAAACCCTAAGATTGCAAACTAATTTTCTACACCTAAATTAGGATAAAAGAAAATAAAAATATTTTTTAGATTATTTTTGAATTTTTTATCAATTAAAAAAACTATTTAATTCTAATTAAATCCTAAAAATAAAAAAAAATAAAAAATAATTGAAATTATATTTTTCCTAGATAAAACAAAGAAAAAGAAAATTTTAGAAAGAAGAATTACTATTTTTGGGTTTTTAGATTTAAAGATATGAATTTTCTAAGATTTAAACTAATTAAAAACTTTTAAAAGTAATAAAAATATTAAAAATATAATCCTAAAAATTTTATAAAAATTAAACTAAATAAAGAAAATATGCAGAAATTTTATAAAAATAAAAGCCCTAATTTTTATCTTTTTAATAAACTTTAATTAAACTAATTAAAAATTTAACCTAATTATTAATTAAAAATTAAAAACTAACTAACTATAACTAACTGAGGACTAACTATGAAAAACCTTAAAGGACTAATAGTGAAAACAAAGGGACAAACGGGGAACTAACCGAGTTAACAAGCAAATATCAAAATTACAAAACCTACCCTGAGGCCAAGCCCGATTCCACCCCAAGTCCCTTAAAGCCTAAAAATAAGTTGAGATTTAAAAAGTGCTTTTTAGGAAAAACTTGAAAGAGCAAAGTTGGAGAATAAGCTGGCAAGAACAACTTTAACAAAGGCTATATGGGCTTAAAACCACTAATAAGCTCAATAAGAGCTTATCAATAAGCTGATTACAGAAACTAGGTGTTTGCCTTTGGATTTACTAAAAAGCTTGTAAAAAGCTCAAAATAAGCTTAAAGTAAAATCTAAAAGCTGTTCTAAACTCCCTAAGATGTGCTTAAACTAATTGAGAAAAGAAACAAAAGCTGGAAACACTTTTAAGCTATTGAAAATGATTATGAAAATGGCTAACTCAGGAATTAAGCTAAAATGCACAAAATCAAATTAAGCTAAAAAGCTCAATAAGCAAATCTAGAAGCTAATCTCTTGGAAACTTACTTAACAACTATAAAACTATAAAACTAAATGAAAAGATCTATTCTTATAAGCTAAAAATTAGAATTTAAAAACTACTTTAATCTACCTACTGTTTTTGGTCTTTTTGGTTTTTAGTGACTTTTAAAAGCAAGATTAAACTAGCAAAATAAGCTGGAAATGGAAATTAAGCCCTATTCTATATTAAGCTGAGACTACTCTATATCCTACTTGAATTTTAAAGCCTAAAACCTAGGATTACCTAGCTAGAAATTAAACTAAAAGTAACAGCAGGAACAACTTGGTTCCTGCTGATGCACTTTGCACAAGTGCAAAACAATAGTGCATGTTCCTAAAGAGGATAAACATGCACTTCTTACACTTATTGAGTGTGTATGAACACACTAGACTCACTAGCAAAAGCTCAAAGAGCTAAAATCAAACTTAAGCTATCAAAACCTAAGCTAAAAACTCCCCTCGTGCTGACACTATGAAGATAAGCTCTAATTTATTCATTTTAACAATTTAACTTCTGAAAACTGAATCAATATTAGTTTATAATGAAAACTCAACTGACCAAAGTGTTTTGCACAAATTTAATTGACTTTTAATGGTCAAACTTGCTTATGCCAAACACCCATTTCAGAACTGAAAGTTTTGAGAAAAACTTTAAAAATGAAATCTAATGATGAAAACTTATTACCCAGATGCTTAATAGCTTAAAACTAACTTATTTAACATGAATTAACAACTGTATTAAGCTATAATCTAAGATTAAGCTAATCTTCTACTATTTTTGGTTTTTTAAGACTTATATGACAAATTATATAAGAACTATGATCTAGACTAAGAAAATCAAAAACAGATGAACAATTAGGACTATTAAGCTATATGATCCACAAATAAGCACTAATAAGCTAACTTAATAAGCAAATAAGCAGATCTAGGATATAAAGCAATAAAACAACTTTCTAAGCTAAAAAGCAAGGAAAATAAAGAGAGACTTACTTATTCCTCTAGCTAAACAAGAGGTCCCAAAAGGGCAGCTTCAAGCTCTCCTAGCTTATTAATAAGCTAGGAGTTAAGTCCATAGAGATCCTTCCAGGATTGATCTCTCTTCCAAATAAGCTCAAATCCAATAAAGTCCATGATAAATGTAAGTTAAACTGTTTTAAGGTTTAGATAGGATTATTTCTGAATTGATTAAGCTCTATTTCAGCTTATAGACTGAAAGAGCTTATTATGAGCTTATTGAGAAAATTTGGCTATTTTAGAGATCTTATGAATTAAGAGAAAAGAGAGCTTATAACTAAATTAGACTAAATTTCATTAATTAAAACTGAATTACATTCCTTAAAGAGAAATTACAACTGAATTTAAAAATTACATTAAGCTTGAAAAACTATATTAGGCTAAAAACTAGAAAAGGAAAAAGATCATGAACATCGTGTGTGTGTGATGAGGGTGCTAGTGAAGCTTCTAGGCCTCCTGAATCCATCTCCTAGCCTTCAATCCGCACCCTTGATTCTTCTTTCATCTTTAATCTCCAATTTGAGCCGTTAGATCATTTGTGGACACTTGAGGATTGCCAAGCTGTCATTCTTTGATTATGACAGCTTGTGTTTGTTCTCTGAGTGAGATTAGTGCAAAACCCACGCCTCTTGTGTGCTTCTCCATTGATGACGTGCCCTTATGCTTGAATGAGGTTAAGTAATCCCTTGATAAAGACTGATTTGACCCTTCATAATATCCCTGCCATTTTGTCAAAAAGACCTCTTGAATTACCAAATATTCACCTTTAATTTCTATTTGCCCTTTGTTTTTGACAGTTTGGTGAAATGTAGGAGACGAATGAACAGTAAAAAGGATCTTGGCGCCAAGTTTATAACTGAATGAGTTAATTCAGTTTTAACTTAGGCCATTTGTCACTTCTAGTCCCTCTCTTTCTTTTCTCCCTTTCTAGTTATAAAAGGAGTTTTAGGAATTGCAAAATCGGCCCTTGTGGTTTATAAAAAAGGAATGTAGACTAGGTTTGGCTTTATGGTTATGGTCTTGGGGATCTGGGTATAGGATTTTTGGGTTTTTCAGGCCCATTAAGGCCCAATAAGAGGTGAGGGGCTTTTGTGAAACTTAGAGGGTGAAAATGGAATGTTTTTAGGTCTTGTTGACTTTTGTTGACCATGATTTGACCATGATTTGACTGAGTGCTTGACATTTCTGGCTTCGGCTTTGAATCTTTGGCTTCTTTTTGTACTCTTCTGATTCTCGTGTCCGTGCTTGCCCATTTTTGATTGTTTTCTTGTGATTTTTGATATATCCGTACCTGCA
>BQNB010188134.1:0-11977 GCA_026074375.1 Tanacetum coccineum
TTTTCTACAATTAAATGAAATGTTTTATTCAAAATAAACATTTTGAAATTCAAATTTTCAGACCTAAAACGGCTAGAAAAGCTCCAGAAAATTTCCCCTACACAAAAGACAAACTGGGGAGTCCCCGGTCTTGGGCGGCCCCTTTAAATACACGGGTGACCCTCTTATTTTTAAGGGTTCCGCCTACCTATTTAAGGGGACCACCCCTGGACTTTTCCCTACTATTTTTTCACCTTTTGCACTCATTCTACTTGTTCTAAAACAACCCACACATCCCACTAAAATCCTTTGATCATTTAATTATAAAGCTTTGTTTCTAAGTGATCCAAGCTCAATTTCTCAAGTGTAAGAGAAGAATACTTTCATCATCAAGTGAAGAAGTATTACACCTCAAGTATATATTGCAACCTTGTAGCTTTCATATCACATATTTGTAAATCAATTGTATGTCTTGTACTTGTGTGTAGTAGCTAGATCTTGGTGATCTTTGTAAGTATAGTTAGATCGTGGTGATCTTATCAAGTAGTGTTAGATAGTTGTGATATAAGTAGTGTCGTTAAGTGAAGTCGCGAAGTTGTGAAGAAGTCTTAAAGTTGTGACGAAGTCTTAAAGTTGTGAAGAAGTCGTGCGAAGTTGTGAAGTCGTGAACAAGTCGTGAAGTTGTGTTGTGTTAGATTGGTTCTAGCTAAGATTAGAACTCGACATTTAGCTTTGTGTCGTAAATCGGTGTAAGCAACGTTGTGTACGGTTTTCTCCGCCATAAGGGAGTTTGTTGACATAGTGAAGAAAACTCTCGAGTTTGGTGCTCGGGGAGTGGAGTAGGGCGAAGAGGTGCTTCGTTACCGAACCACTATAAATCCTCGCGTTGTGGTTTGATTGTTCTTACTCTTATCTCTTGTTTTACTTTATCATTTCATATACTTATATTGTTCATATTGTGCAAGCGTTGAATTCACAAAAAGTCGAATCTAAGTTTTACAAACATACATAAACCTTAAATTAAAAAGCGGTAAAACTATTCAACCCCCTTCTAGTTTTCTACACCTTTTTAGGAACCTTGAAAGTAGTGAAATAATAAACCTCAAGCTACCGAGAACAGATTTAATAAGTGTGAGACGTCCACCGATAGAGAGAGTCTTGGATTTCCACTTAGAGAGACGTTTATGAAATCTTTCAACAAGAGGATTCCAATTGAAACACCTTGACATGTTAGCACCAATAGGAAATCCTAAGTAAGTGAACGGAAATTGAGATGCAAGACAACCAATAAAGGAAGCATGTGAATGTAAATCAACAATAGAGATACCAATTCCAAAAAGTTTACTTTTGTTGATGTTAACTTTTAGACCGGAGGCGAGATGAAAAAAGTAGGAATTCTAGACAAATTCTTAGCATTATCACAAGACCACTCCCTCATAATTAAGGCATCGTCCGCAAATTGGAGGTGTGAGATGTGAATCCTGTCTTTGCCCACTTTAATGCCACGGAAAATATTCTTGTTTGTTGCTTCAAGAAGAGCAACATTTAGAGCTTCAATCGCCAAGATAAATAAAAATAGGGAGAGGGGGTATCCTTGCCTAAGTCCTTTTTGAATCTTAAATTCCTTTGTTGGTGATCCATTAACAAGAAGCGAAGAAAAAGCCAAATCAAGGCAAGAATAAATCCAAGTCCTCCATTTATAACTAAAACCCATTTGCTCAAGAACACAGAAAAGAAACGACCAACTCAATGAGTCAAAAGCTTTCTCAAAATAAACTTAAAGAAACATGACACGCTTCTTGTATTTCTTAGCCCAAGCAATAATCTCGTCCGCCATTAGCAGTCCATCAATAATTTGGCGCCCTTTTATGTAAGCCATTTGAACATCACCAACAACTGAAGAGACTACATGAGAGAGGCGGTTAGCAAGAATTTTAGCAATAATTTTATACCGGCTACCAATCAAGCTAATCGGACAAAAGTCACCAACAACCAGTGGGTCATCCACCTTAGGAACAAGAGTGGTAAAGGAGGAGTTGCACCCTCGAGGGAGAAGGGCAGAAACCTCAAACTCTTTAACCTAGGAAACAATGTCATGTTTGAGTGTGTCCTAATGTTTTTTGAAGAACTTAAAGGTGAAACCATCGGGACCTGGTGCCTTGCAACTACCACAATCCCATACGACCGCTTTGATTTCCTCAATGGTGAAAGAGCAATCAAGAGAGTGCGAGTCTTCTAAGGATAGTTGTTTGAAAAGATTACTAGAAAAGAGTGGTCTTGATCGATTTTCTTCTTTAAAGCGGTCACAAAAGGAACTGTAAATATGGTTCTTAATTACCAATGGTTCTGTGATCCAATTTCCATGTATATTAAGCCCATTGATTCTAGACCGATGACGCCTACTATTGATTATACCATGAAAGAAGTGTGAGTTCTCATCACCTTCGGCCACCCATTGTAACTTAACAAGCTGTCTAAGGTCTTTCACCTTACGATGCTCAAAATTTGCAAGAAGCTTAATAAAATTATTCCTTTCTTCAACCTTAGTAGGCGAAAGAGAAGTTAACTCGGCTTTATTGTCAAAAGTGTCTACCTTGTTTCGAAGATCGAGACACATCTTTGTTTCAGAATGTTGGACACTAGAACGCCAATGCATGATTGATATTATAAGCCTCTGTAATTTTATCTTGAATGCAACTGTGGGAAGGCCATTAGCAGAGGTAAACCTCCTGTGTGCAGCTCAGTAACTGGGAGAGTCCAAGAGTCTTGAAATAAGGTAGAGAACTCATTATGATCTATCTATGGATTATATAGTTTGAAAGGAGTTGGGCCATTATCAGGGGCTGAGTTTTTAAGAAGAACATGCGTGTGATCTAAAAATTCTCTAAGGAGATCACACACATTCGACTTCGGCCATAGTTGTAAAACATGATCAAAAATGAGAAATCGGTCTAATTTACTATGCTTTGAGCCGAGGTTGTTCATCCTTGTAAATCGCTTACCACCCATTTGAAGATCACAAAGACCTAAAATGTGAATAAATTCATTAAACTTGGCTGCACTTCTACCATAAAAAAAGAGTCCCTAAGCGTTCTATTTTGGATCTAACTTCATTAAAATCTCTAAAAATTATAGAGAATTCATTATGATTATCAATTAGCCTAGTAAGGTTTTTCCAAAGTAGCTGTTTATCGTGATGGTTTTGGGTGCATAAACAATTACCATCAAACAAGATGCATCAATGTTGCGCTAACTGCCAAGAAGAGCAAGGAACCCTTCCCCTCCTATAGAATTAGTTAAAGTGAACCAAGATGTATCCTAATCCACAAGAATGCCACCAGACTTTCCATTCGAATTCTTATAAACAAAATCAAAGGGTGAACTATTAGAAAGAGATTTGACAGCAAATCTATTCAAAGTTCGTGTCATGGTTTCTTGAATACCCATAAAAGTCACCTTATTCTCGGAACAAAGCCTTTTTAACCAAGACCTCTTATGATCCTCCCCTACACCCCTTATATTTATGAAGAGAATGTTCATTGATAAATATTAGGATCACCATTAACAAGGATACGCTCAACATCATTATCCTTGCCATCAATTTTAAACTTGATTTAGTTACCCATGTGTAGGATGCTTGCAACCTCGTTTGAGTCGGAGTTCATGTCTTGATCAACATTAAACAAGATTCGATTTTTGCACCACTGGATCTTAGAGAGGGAGTCAGAAATTTCTTCACTGTCACACGAAGTTAAAGTGGGTTGTAAAGGTTGATTGTTGGTTTTCCTTATGTTTTGTCGTGACTTTCTAGGTTGTGTAACACAACCTCTGACTCTATTTAAGGGATCTATAAGCCTGAAGGAAGTAAATCTTTTCTTTCTTTTGGTGTTTGGGTTTTTAGTATGATGGTGAATGATTGGAAATGAACGAGAGCGTTTACTGGTGGAAGAATCGGTGTTATTCCTGGACTGTTGTGGACTTTCTGAACATGATGGGATTTTCTGATGGGGTAATGGTTTTTAGGCTTTATTATGGGCTTTTGAGTGAGCATTATTTTTCCTATAAGACTTATTATTATAACTTGTAGAAAGAGAAAAAGGGAGTGTATGATAAAAAGAAGGAGGAACATGTGTTGACCTAACCTGAGAATCATAGAGGAAACAGTCAGCTATAGGTATGTCTTTGACCCCTTACATAGCCTTGGATGTTGAATCTTCCTAAATATGACCTTCTATATGCATGATAGGAGTGTTGTAACCAATTTCCTTTTCCATATTAGGGTTAATGTCAGAAGCCATATTTGAATTAATCGCAACATGTGACTCCTCACCGAAAAAGTCAACCTTATTGTCATCACCATGTACATCTTCATGTTGATATTCTGAATGAATAGCATCATCACCCCACTGTTATCACCATGTTTAAAGTAATTATCATCTCTATGTTCATTACCACCATCGTTTGAGTAATCATCTTCATCAGAAGAAGAGTCAAAATGGTAACCATTTAATAACGAATCAACATCTTCATCATTTTCAAAGACACAAATGGGTATGGTTTCTTTGTTCACTGGAACGAGTATCGTTTCGTGAATGAAATCCAACTTATCTGTAAGGATACACACTCTTCCGGTGGTGTGGTTGAATTATCTCTTGTTACAATCGTCCGCGATCATAACAGTACCCAGTGTTTCACGATACTCCAAAATGTGTTAGATAGCCATAGTGGTGGTGGGAGACCAGAGATGGCAATCCAGGTGAGCCATTTTAAGATACAAAATTCAGTGTTCCATGGTATTAGGGACATGAAGTGGGAATTAAGGGCGGAGTTTGTAAGTGCTTTAGATGCAAGATCATGGCTTGGTAGTTGGATCAGAAGGTAAAGACCACCTAAATATTTTATGGAAAAATCTTCAAAACCTTCGTCAATGATAAGGTTATGTGTATTGGTTGCTCCTGTGATTAGATGTAGTGGGTGTGGGGTTGGGAGTACCTTTAAGAATGTCAACATAAGAGTTGTGCTTAGAACCGACCAAATTGGTAGCAATGCGGGGAGGGTGAGCAGTGTAGTGGTGCTGGCGATTGATTCCGAGGCCATCTAGTCAACGTTGGAATCGAGCAATGTTGCATCTTAATTGTTGTGTGCCTATGCAGATTGTGTTTAGCAATCTCTCTAAAACAGATGGGTTGGTCACATCTTTGAACTGTGAGAACCTAAATCTCTTCCTTTGTTTGTTACATTTTCTATAATAAAAACGTCCTCAACCCTTCTATATTTAGTGAAAATCTCCTTCATGACTACACAATCCCACTTGTATGGGAAGTTTGTGAAGTAAAAAGTTATGGTGGTGTTACAATTGGTGGTGGTATGGTTTTCCTAGGTGGGTGGTATGTTTTTGGAGTGTTTGTTATTTCTTCCGATAACCTATGTCCAACCTTCATGCTCTTATCTCTCCTTTGACTTTTGGGATGAAAAGTCTTCCATCTTTCGAAGTCTTTCGTTGAGTTTATTGTAAACCATAGGGATGATCAACCAAACACACTTGATTACACTAATCAATTTCCTTAAACAACTATAAATTTAATTCATGAACATCATTTATTATTAGTAATCTAAACTTAAAAGTATATTCAACATATTAAAATAACATTAAATATTAATTTACAGACAAATCATTTCTTTACATTACAGAAAAGCCAATATTAAGTAGCTAATGTCGGGGAGTAACGATAATCGAGATGGATATCTTAATAAATCATGACTTTTCAAAGCAAACTATTCAATCTTATTTTTCGGGTTACACGAATATTTCTTTGAAATAATTTAAAGAGTTATGTTGTTAATCTAAGCACAAATAAAAAAACCCTTACACTTATAAGTGTTTAGATTTTAATGTGTTTTTTTATATAGAGAAGATACTCATTCAATGAAATTAAGAGGATTAATTGGAAAATTAACTCCTCATAATTTATACCTCTTCAAAATCTTAGACCTTTTCATTCCACATAAAATTGAAATGGTTTCTCACTATGGTTGACAAATTCATAGACCTCTTCAAGAAGTTATAGACCTATTCATTAACCACAATAGCGGATGCTCTAAGTCCAATCATTATGGGTCTTAATTCTAATTTAAAACTGCCCATTAATTGGTCTAAGTAATTACGAACCGATTCAAACTAAGTTATACAATCAACACCCTGAACACTCATCAGCAAGCTTACTTAAAAGCATACTTTCCGTTGAGTTTAGTAGCTAAAGAGAAGACTCGCTAATGAGTTATCTTCTTGAAGGGTTACACCTTCTGATGAGATAACTCTCCTATGAGTTCACCCTCAATTTCCTCACTAAAGAGTAGACCTATCTGATGAACTCATCAGCTCGTTAAACACCACTATCTAAGTCAGGGAGGTGAAAGGATTTGTGTTTAAAGAACAACATCCTTCACAACTAGCACTCATAGAAATGTTGCGGGTCACACCGGTGCACATTAAATAGAATCGTAAGTTGGTAATGAGAAAAGAGTGATAAAATGAAAGGAAATGAGAACAAGGAAATATTCTCATAGAGGGTAAAATGATAATTATCAAAGGAGTATGTATTTTTTGGGATAACTATATTTATGTATAAAAGACAAAAGTCACAAAACCACAAATCCTAAGAGTTGTAGAATTAAGATGACCCCTAAGGTGGAAACGTTTGACTTCATGTCAAACTTATATTACTTATGGAGAATTATTAAGGGACTTTTAATGCAATTAGGATTGCTTTTTTAACATACGCTCCATCATAGAGAGTCATGAAGAGTATGTATAGCCTATTACGCATACAACTCTACGATTATTGCAATAGTAGTCTATGTACATTAACTAGCTATTCTAGTAAACTGTCGCCGCTTTCGATTCTAACACTATTAATACCTTTCGAAGAAAAGAAAATATAAAAAAAGACAGTTAACAAAAAAACTAAATAAGATAGTTGAGAAAAAAGTGATTTGGTCGCATGATGGATAATGGTGTATACTTAAAATGTTGAATACATTTATGTATTTCAATTCTATTAGAGGGAATGTAAGCTATTTAATTCGGATCTCTGACTTGGTTACTAAAAATAAATTACTACTAATAAAGAAAGTGTTTAACTTACTATATTAGTTTTAATTAAGAGTGATATAAACTAAGTTGATGGTGTTTAATCTAACCAAATACATGATATTAGACCAGCCGTTATGGTTGGAAGACTTGATACATGAAGGGCAACTTGCACACATGAAGACCATAATAGAGGACATGGTTGGCTCGCGAAGGAAGGAAAAAAATTTGGATATGTGGTGCAAACTACGTAACTCAAACACACTTTTTTTTTATCATTTTTTGTTAGTATCTGTGAGGTATATATATTGTAGAGTATGTTTGTATTATGTGAGGTATTCTTATGTGTTTGATTACCGATGACTACTACGACTCTCATAGTAGTGGAAGGGTAATGTTGAAGCAAATTTACGTGGCCGCTTGGGCTTGGCAAATGTGCTTCAAACTTCAAGGTTGTCTTGTTCAGCTTGGCTCCTTCAGAGGTAACTCATTTGTACCCTAGCTGAAATTAAGAAAGAACACTGTTAGCTCACCCCGGGTTTTTAATCTGAGACCAACTCTGGCGTAAGGATGAGTATAGTTGGTATGAGAGAATTATGGAGAGAATAGAGATAGAAAGTGTGGTTCAGAGTAGGTGTGTTCCCCTCTTTTGGATAATGATCCTCAACTATTTATACTACTCATATCCTTACCTGACGAAAAAGAGGACCATGGTTGTCGCTTACCTCCGGCAGAAATACCGCTGACCTCATCCTTCCGCTGTCTTCACTGGTCTAATTGTCGTAACGTGCCACACTATGGTTGTGGTCCTCTTGTCATGTTCCTTCGTACACTACTATCATACCTTGTCTGACTAATGTTGGGGCCACCGACTCCAGACCTGAACTATCCTTTGACGATCCAGTTTCTTCGGAGTGTTGTTCTATCCTCTTGCATATTTACATTACAAGGATGAGCTAAGCATACTTGGCTCCTTCAGAGCATCTAGAGGAGACTATACCTCATCATGTCCCCCTAGTCTAGTACGAATGTGCTGCTAATTTGTTTGTGCTAGACTTACCAAGATCGTATGTTCATCCTTTCTCCCTCTTTTTTTAACTAGGGTGGTCCTTGCCATTAATGGGCCCTGACGTGGTTAGATCCTAGCAGCCTTTGCTCTTGGCTTTGTTAGGCTCACGTCATGCAATCGTCATGACAGTTGGTATTCCCGGAGTCCTACAAATAGGTCTCCTTACTTTTCACCTTTTTTACTTTTCACCTACACAGCTGCATACTTTTATGCGTCTTGTCTCGGAGCATCATTTTCTTTGGCCTTCCGCTGCATACTTGCCTCCAAACTAGGTATCAATTGTCTCTCTTATTTCTACTTTCTCTTGTAATTGCTAAAAAAGATATGGGTGTGACTGTTTCTACTTTAACACAAGAAGATTTAGGAGCCTCAGTTAAGAAGTATCGTATTCTCCTATATCTTCACACTCGTTTGTCTAATCCTGATTTCTATACGAACCGACTTCCTCATGACACCCTAGGTATCTACACTCGTTTTCTTCGCTTCTTCGGTGTCCGTATCCCATTTTCCACCTTTCTTCTTTTGGTGTTAAAGTATATTAAAGTTTATCTTTCCTAATTAGTCCCTTTAGGTTTAAACTAAGCTGTGACCTTTGAAATTATCTACTAAGACCTAGGCATTAATCACAATGTCAATTTGTTTTGGGTCTTTTAAATTATGTACAAGTAAGGGGATTGGTTTTCTTTTGCCAAGAGTTGGGGTACAAACTTCGTTTACATGGATGACCACCTTTCTAGCTTAAAATTATGGAAGAAAAAAAAATCCTTTTTGATAGACCGCAGGGCTATTCCAGACTATATGACTTGGAGGAGCACCAAATCCTGTGTTTCAGATGATTTTTCCACCAATGGTTACGATCTGAATGATGTTCTAAAGCTATGTGTTTGATCTGCTAGGCTTCGTGATATTGCCGAAGCTGTTCTCGTTCGGTCTGGTCTCAACTCTGTTTGGCTTAACCAGAGGTATGATCTAATGTTTAGAAGGAAGAATGACAATGCTGGTAGGGTGGGGTGGGGATTTCCTTATCTTTTAAACTTTTGATTTTTTTCTCCTTACCTTCTGACCTTTACTTATCTCTTTGCAGTTATGATTATTTATGATTTTATGACTATCCCATCATGGGAGGATGTTGAAGTGGTTGAGGAACCACATGGATTTGACAATTCCATCATGTAGCCTGTTGAGAATCACACCACCGCTCCTGTCGCAAAGGGTACTCCCGTACCTGAGCCAACTCCCGAGGAGATTGTTGCTAGTCAACTTGATCCTAAAGTTTCTAAGAGATCCAAAGCCCCGGTTAAGCGAAAGGCTTATGCCTCTGCTAAAGAGCCTTCTGGTGTAGCCAAAACGAAAAGGAAAAGAAAGCTGCTACACAAAGCTTCAGAGGTTGGTTCTAGTGCTCCGCTCATAAAGCGTGATAATGGTGTTGAAGGATGTCAATGAGGATGTTGGTCAAGGGAACGATCTATCTAAAGTTGCTTATTGTAGGTACCTCGAAAGTAGTTTGGAGAAGGACGAAGGTATCTCGTCCAGAACTGCTTCTGTCCAAAGTTTAAGGTCTGGTAAGATGCTTGGCCCGCCTCCTCCTAATTCTTCTAACATTGCTCTTTCCGAGCTAAATTGTGTTGGTACTTCTAACGCTCCTAATGCTCCCTCTCCTTTTGATGGTGATGTTGGGCGAGGTATAATGATTTGATTGGCCAAAGTTTTATATGCTTTATTTTTCTTTTGCCTTCGTGTTTTTGGTGTGTTATACCATATTCCCTTTGGTTTAGGTACTGCTCCTGTTGATGCTGCTGAAGGAGCTCGGATGGACAAGATCTGTCGATCGTCAAAGCATATGGATTTGTTTGCTGAAAGTGCCCTTTGTCATGATTATGAGCATGACGACCTGCCTTCTGATGATGACTTCTCTTTTCCTACTCTTGGTGAAGAAATTAAGCTTAAACTTTACCCCTCTTACTCCCCGTCCTTACTATATGCTTTACCCATATGCAAATGGTAAAAGCATTAGTTCTCCTAGGTACACTAGGGAAGAGTAGGAGCAACCTCATGTACAAGAAGCTTCTATTTTAAACAAGGAAATATTTAAGGAACCTAACATTTGTAAGAGAGCTCTCGACCGTACCATCACTCTTGCTAAGTTAGAAAGGATGAAGGCTATGTCTCCACTTGAGTTTTCTAACTGGATGAATGTTCTCACCTCTCTTCTTATTTCATATGGTACAGAGTTTAATGTTCTGTACACCTCCCTTGCGAGTTCTACTGCCAATCTCCAAGAGAAGGATGGATCACCTTAATAAGCTTTGGTCAGAGTTTTCTAACTTGAAGGGGAAGTATCAGAAATCTCAAGAGGAGTGTCGTGGTCATGATCAAGAAAATAAGGATTTGCATGCATCGAATCACGCTTTGTCTGATGAAATTAAAAGCTTGAAGGATCAGGTTGCCGAGGCTGAGGCTACTGCTGCTAGGTCGGCGGATGAGCAAGCACTTCTCATGAGAGATCTAGAGAACAAGCTGGTTTTCCAAGAGTCTAAAACTCATAAGTATAAAGATATGGCTGCCGCAGTTAAGCAGCGTTTTAGTGATCTTCGGAGCGATGTTACTCGCTTTGTGAGTTCTGAATTTGATTGCCTTGTCCAGAAGTTTCTTTGCAGTGATGAATTTAATGTTGTCCTTGCTCGTATCTTGTCTTTGGGTATAAACACAGGTGTTGAAAAGGGAATGCGTATGGGTCGTTCGAATGTTCAATTCCAAGAAGCTTTGCAAAAAAATTTAACTTTGTTCTTGGGGTCAAAGCTAAGTTTGACAAATCTGTTGCTGAGTCTCCTTCTACTAATTTTCCTTTCCTTGTGAAGGTTTCTGAGGTAGCTGGGAGCACTCTTCCAGAAGTGGCTAAGCTTCAGCCAAACAAGCTTACTCGTCTGGTCGTGTTCTCCTCTGCTCCTACCACATCTTCTCTTTCGGGCAAGACATTTGGTCGGACCTCTACTCTAAAGGACTCCGAACCTAAAGAATTTACAGATGATGTTGCTCCTTCCGGAGCTTGAATTGCCTTTATGTAATAGACAACTTGGTGTTTGTAATTTGTGACTACTTTTTATGGATATTTGACATTTTCTCCCCTGTAAGGTGTTGTTGGGATGCCAATTCCTTTTATACTTTTCTATTATGCTTGTGTTACATCCTTCTGGACGTATTAGTGTTCCATATTTCTTTTGTAATCGCTACTAGATGAATGCATGTGCCTCGTTAGCTTTTGCCTTATCTTGTTTATGTTCATTCTTTGTGGTTTTCCAATTACATTTTAAAGTATTCCATCGAAGTGTTATGTTCCTTATTTTCTTGCGTATTAGTTTGTATCTTAAGCAACGGCAGGGGTGTTTACACCGATGTAGAGTATTAGCCAACTATTTGCGTATTAAGCATATATACTTAGACAATTTTTTGTTTGAACCTTTTTCTGTACTTTTAATTATTTTGTGCCATGTGTGTTGTATCTTGTGTGTTACTCTCTCCATCCGATGTAGCTAGTCACCAGAGAGTTTGTCCGGAGAAGAGAAGGTGTTCGTTCCTTCTCTTTCTCAAGGGGAATTTACTGGTTGTGATTGTTTTTAGTATATGTTATATATCTCAGCCGGAGGTAGCGAGCAATATGGCGTTTTGTTTGTTTTGCACATAATTATAGTAGGATATAGTTTCATTCCTTATCAATATTCATTAAATTCATGCATTGCTCATGGCTCCTTCAAAGTCAGCTTCTATACAAATTGCTCCTCCGGAACGGTGCATAATGTCTACATTTCTTTCTCTCCTTTTTATTACATATAATACTTCTG
>BQNB010188135.1:0-11977 GCA_026074375.1 Tanacetum coccineum
TTCGACGGTTAGAAAAAGAAAAAAAACAAAAAACTGTATAGGATGTAGATACGCCGTATCCCAAAACTAGGATACGCCGTATTGAGACCTGTAAAAAGTATCTGAGGTACGGGTCAGATTGTCACATATGCCATATCATATTCATGAATACGCCATATAGATAATCTGACAATAATGTTTAAATGCAGAAAATAAAAGACTGGATAATGTCCAGGCAATTAATACGCCGTATCCATTGAGATTGGATATGCCGTATCGAAAGTCTGGGAAGACAAACTCGATAAAAATTGAATAAAATACAACCACTTTTGTTTACAGCAAAGTCTTTATGTTAGACTTGTCTTCAGCTCTTCACTCCATCTCGTGGATGCTCACGTGTCCACGTGTGAGCCATTCTTTAACCTTTTCATCTTTGATGTATTTCGGTCCCAAATTCAAAAATTCTTTATAGAATCCTTTTAACTTTTGGTATGGGTGCAAAATACCTTTTAACTCATCATGTGCACTAACCTTTAGCAATGGCCGCATCTTGTTACATTGTGCGTTAGTTAGGTGTTTAAACATCAGATGTGATCGTGCCATTTGGTAAGTCACACTATCATCCCCTTTGTAAATGGTGATCATTCCATCAAACCGCCTTGCTTTGACACATGCTTCTTTACAAAATGGTCTTCCAACTATGACATCACCCATTTCATCATCACGGTAAGCATCTATGTTTTCAACAACTACAAAATCTATCACAACAAAAAAGTTTCCAACAAAAATAGGTATGTTCAGAAAAGCCCCAACTACATTTTTCCATTTGTATTCAACCTTGTCTTTCATTATCGAATTATAAAAGGTTTTAGACATCAAATTAATGCACAAGAGACGGAAGAAATTAGCATTAACATATTCATAACCTATCATGCATGAAAACTTTAGATTATAAGCACAATCGATATGGACCTTCCTATCAAAGTCACAATAACTAGGGTACTCACATAATCCATCAATGATCTCATTATCACACCTAGTTTTGACTATATCCATTATGGGTTCATCAACAACCTCACCTTCCTCAATGGTGGGTTCTAAATCAACAACTTGATTTCTCTTAAGCTCTAATGGTTCATTTAGATCTATATAGTCTCCATATAACAAGTTTAATGATTCTATTCAAAATCAAAGCTTCTCTTATTAGCCTAGCCTCTAAATCAAGTTCCATCATTTCTCTTAAACTTAATGCATAGACCCTCTTAATTATGTTGCTAGTGGGTTTATCACTTTCAAACACAACTTTATCATTCCCTATTCTTAAAGTTATGTTTCTTTTAAACACATTAATTTTAGCGTGAGCAGTAGACAAGAATGGTCTTCCTAGGATCAAAGGGGTCTTGATATCCTCGGGCATGTCTAGACCAATAAAGTCTACTAGGAAAACAAATTTATTAATTCCTACTAAAACATTTTCTTCTATACCTTTGGGATGTTTCATAGTTCTATCAGCCAATTCAACAATCAACTTAGTAGGTGCTAACTCACCTAACCCTAGTTTGGTATAGGTTAAGAAAGGCATGACACTAACGCTCGCCCCTAAGTTAGCTAAGGCTTTATTAAAACACAAATTATTAATAATACAAGGTAAAGTGAAACTCCCTAGGTCTTTTTCCTTAGGAGGTAGGGCATCGTCGAGAAGTGTAGTCCCAATTGAATAGGCATCAAAGTATTTTAGTCCATACGATCCATCCTCTTCATCATAGCAATCATCATTCAAACGACTAGGAAAGGGAATAGTCGTTCGGCTTGGCACAAAAATCAACTTACTTTTTTGTGGGCTCGATACGGCATATCAAATGGGTCTAATATGACATATCGGATGGGTCCAATACGGCGTATCCGTAGCATATCAGTTTCAACAGTAGTCGAGATCGACTTGACATGATCTCTTGGATTTGTTTCAGTTAAACTAGGTAAACTTCCAGATCCCCTTACTTGCAGTACCTTGCTCATTTGCCGGATTTGAATTTCCAAAGCCTTGATTAAGGCTCCTTGAATTATGATAGCAAAATTAGTGGCAGCTCGAATTTCCATAATTAGGTTGGAGTTTTCTTCATGTATTTTTGCAGATTCAGCCATAAACTTGCTCAGTGATTCTTCCATTGTTTGTCTTCGCTCTTGATACGAAGGGTTCCCATTGTTTCTTTGGTAGAATCATGAATCCGTTGCTCTATATTGTCCTCCTTATTGGAATGGTACACCAAATTGAGTGTAATATGCTTCTTTAAGTGTTTTTGCTTCTTCTTTAAGTGGACAATCCTTGGTGTAGTGGGGTCCCTTGCATAATTCACACCCTACTTGAGCAGCATATACTTTTTTATTTACTTTCTTGATTTCCCTTCTAAGGTTATTAAGTTGAGCTTGAATAGCAGCTAATTCATCAAAAGTTTCAATACTTCTACACCTAGTAGACGTTCCATTGTGCCATTTTTTAGAATAATCAGTCATCTATTGGATGACTTTCTTTGCATTAGCAACCTTCATGGATGGAATAACACCTCTGGAATCAAGAATCTGGCTAGTTGGTAAATCCAATCCCTTGTAAAACAAGATCACCTCATGTATATTTGTTAGGTAATGTTGAGGACATCTTAATATAAGCTCCTTGAATCGTTCTCGCGCTTGGTAAGAGTCTCATCAGGATCTTGTTGGAAGTTATTAATTTCATCCATCTTTTTAGTGGTTCGAGCAGCCGGACAGTACTTACTTAAATTTTTTACCTTAAGAGTTTCCCAAGATGTAATTGAACCATCGGGTTCATTCCTTATCCAACGACTTGTGGCTCCTTTAAGAGACATAGGGAAAGCTCTAAACATCACTTGATCTTGAGTTATGTTATATGGAACAAGTCAAAAATCTCAAGGACATTCTCAATATGTTCATTGGCATCTTTATTATCGGATCCACTAAAAGTGTTATCACACAGTTCCTTGAGAAATTGGCCTTTCAGCTCAAAGTGATCTTTTTCTTCGATCTATAGCTTAGCAATACCCGAGCCATAGCCTTCTCGGGTCTTAGTCATGTATTCCTCCATAGTTGGTTCTGTCATCGTCTCAGTAACTTCTCCCTTGGACTATTCTTCGTATTCAAAAAATAAATTGAATTCCGATGAATTCGAATAATCAAGACTCGATGTCTTAAAACGCTTGAGGTTTGA
The DNA here is from genome assembly GCA_026074375.1 of Tanacetum coccineum. Taxonomy (NCBI): domain Eukaryota; kingdom Viridiplantae; phylum Streptophyta; class Magnoliopsida; order Asterales; family Asteraceae; genus Tanacetum; species Tanacetum coccineum. Next base: position 3,200 of record BQNB010188135.1, read on the forward strand.
ATGAAAAACTCGTTCAGACTCATCAAAAGGTTGGATGAGATCTTTGTTCAAACTCCTTGTCATGCACTACCTAAAATAGAGGATAAACAAAATGAAAACACAGAAAACTAAGTACGAAAATGGAATATGAGAAATTAAAGTCTGCTGCTGTATCAGATAGTCAATACGCCGTATTCAATTGACTGAATACACCATATTGACTGTTTGAATTGAATACGTTGTATTGGTAGTGAAGGTTGATACGCCGTATTCAACTGGTGAATACGCCGTATCGATTATTTGAACAGAACAGTGTACAGAAAAAAAACACAAAAGTAAAACAAACATACAAACAAAATTATAAAATCTTTTAGGTGAAATGGACGATCCGACACTAAGACTTAAAAATAAAAAATTTACACTAATTAAACTACACTAAATCTATATTAATTAAAATTTAGAACTACTAATAAAAACAAGAATTAAACAACTTCACTCTCCGACAGAGGCGCCAAAAACTAGATGTGTCGTTGTGCGTAGGTATTATTTATTATCAAGTTTTATATTTACATTTTGTTGACATTACCTAAAAACAACACTAACGGGAAGTGGAATCGATCAGCTGTAGCTTCGTTGGTAAGTAGGGTGTCGATCACTAAGAGTGAGAGCGTTAATTCCTAAGTCTACCAGTATTTTAGATGTCTATGTTAGTTCAAATCTAAGTTAAACCTATGTTAAACCTAATTCTAATGGATAGAGGGGGTTTTCAGTCTGAGAGACTAGCACGGGTTTGGTGGTAACTTAAATCTATTTTAGTCATGATAACACACGCAAGCTAATAATTAGCAGATAGAAGAGCGGTCAAGCCTATTTTAAGGAAATTGTATTAACCATGATTAATCTTATTAAAACGCATGTTTGTTTATTAGTGCAATGATTGACTTATCTCGAGAGTCATATCATTCCTAGATTTAGGCGATACTTCTTCCAAAAACCTAGACACGCTAATTTTTTCACAATTAAACGCATCCGCATAAAGCAATCTTTTGTTGATTATAATCTATCTTAGGAAAGCAATAATGGTGATCTTATCGAATCCTAGCTCAACGAGACTTTACTAACTTACTGCTTAATGGCATCTTACATACTAGTAGTCCACTGTCCAAGCCCTTACCAAGGGAATCAAAACATCATTTGTTGATCCCAGGTCACCTGCTGGTCAAATTGTTCACTAAACCAATGGCAAGGATAGGTCATTATTTGTGATCCTATGATTCTAGATATATAAATTGCGAATATAGAGAGTTATCCCGGCATCTAGCTAGCTCTATATTTTGCATTTCTAGATCCAGTTGAATGATAGGTTGCATACTTAAGCACGTAAACGAGTATAAATTGATAAACATAATAAACAATTAACGATAAATTAAGCAATCGAAATAAACAAACCAAACATTAAATCTTCATAAACATGGCTAATACCTAAAGGTATTAGCCAATAACCATTGTATCGAATACAAACATAATAAACGAATCAGCCAAGGTAATCTAACCAAGTTAAACAAATGATACCAAAAATTGAACGATTATTAGAGTATAGATGATTACAAGGTGTTTCCTATGGAATTAAGCACGTTACTTGACCTTCTTTGCTGTTCTTGCCTTCTAAAAATCAACTTTTATGGTTAGGGCTTTGAAAAAATGTTTAAGCACACCCTAAACTCGTGTTTAGGGTTTTGTATTTATAGTGTCTGGAAATTCGTCGATACGTCGTATTGGTTGAGATCAATACGGCGTATTGAGGGTTTCTTGGAGTAAGGACCACGTTCAATATCTTCTAGAATCTTTAAATACTTGATCTTGGATACGGCATGTAGAGTCTTCTGGATACAGTGTATTGCTCTTTATTCTTCGTGGTTTCTAGTGATGCAGGCACATATACGCCGTATCATCCTTGATGGATACGGCGTGTAGGTAGTCAGAATAGTAATCTTTAGATTTCTTCATTTAAGCTCCAAAATGCGTTCCTTTTAGCATATCTTCACAAATTAGTCCATAATTACTGCAAATAACAACTTTAAGCAATTAAGTACCAATTCATGCAATAATAATACAAAATGGGTAAGAAACATGAGATAAATGAAGCTATAAAAGTGACGTTATTTGATGTCATCACCCCTATAATATGATTCCATCATTGTAACTTAGTATTAATAATATCCTTTCGGTCCCTGTAATGAGTCACATTTATGGCGTAATTGTTGTGTCAAATTACGATGTAATTCTTCTAACGCGACATTTCATCTTTAGTATAAATTTTGTTTCGGTGTAATTCGTGCAGGCCAGTTACATCGTTACTCTTCGTCAGCACAAATACTCTTGCCATAATCATTAGTTACGACATATTCCATTGTGTCAATTACGCCGTAATTCCTTCCATAATGCGGATTTTGTTGAGTATAGTCGTTTTTCCGCATCTTTTCTGTTCCAATGCCTTTAATTACCTGAACCTAAAATATGAATTAATTAAGTACAGATACTTGTAAAAATATTATAAAACAAGCCAATAAACGCGGGGATTTGATATATAAAAGTATTAACTATTTGATGTTATCAAACATGGAGTCAAATCGCTAGATTAAATGTATCAAATCACAGAGAACAAGTGCTCAAATCGCTTGATTCCTTAACTCAAATCGCGAGAACCTATCTGAAATATCGCTTGATTATGAGTTCAAATCGCATGATACATGTATGTCAAATCGCCTAAGTTATAGATAAATCGCTTGAATGATGACTCAAATCGCTGAATATCCCTATCAAATCGCTTCCCTTTATAAGCTAAAATCGCTAAGATGAGAGCTCAAATCGCGGGCTTTCTATATCAAACCACCTGACACTTACTATCAAACCTTGGGCTTCACTACTCAAATCATTGGCTTCATCATTCAAATCGTTGTCTTCTTCATCAAATCGCGGTATTCAAAAAAAAATTCCAAATTTTTCAAAAAGAAAATAAGTTGTTTTAACCAGGAAATAAGCTATGAATACCTTAGTTTAATAAGCGAAAACAAATCTTAAGAAACAACTACAACTTTTTAACACAAAATTAACAAAAAGGAAGAAAATAAGCCGAATGTCTATAAGCTCTTAAAAGCCGATCGAATAAGCTCAAAACCAACCACAAATCATCACAAAAACCCACCCGATGCTTATGATACCAATTGTAGGACCTAAACTATATCATTTCCACATCATAACCACATAGATCGAATGAAAGAAAAGAGAAAGAAACTAGAGAGAGAAAGTAGTGAGAGAAAGAGAGGAGGTGGATTGCTATGTGTAAACCAAATGTTACAAATGAACAACCAACCCTACTCCTTGTGTAGAGAGGGGTATTTATACTCCTAGGGCTAAATGGGACACCTAGGGTATGTTCTTGGGTCGAGCTCGGGTTATCTTAGGCTTTAGCCCACAACACATGGAATATTAGATTACATTTAGGAGCTCGATACCTGTAAATAGCCTATTACAACGTGCAATTAATAATGACTGAGATTCCTATGTTGAATGACCGATACTTCTATTGTTGGCTCAATATTTGAGGCTAACACAACCTTTTACCACAACTAAATAACTTTTAAGTAATAGCAATACAGGTTAAAAAGCTAGTTTACAACCTTTTAATGCACAAATACATTAAAACACATAATTAATACTATTCTTAAAACACCTCATTACTCAAAAGTACAACAACATATTCACATTGTACAATATAAACAAGCTACAACAAATTAAAACTTAAATCAAACATAACTCATTACATAATCCAAGCAATAACAAGGAATAACATATCTACATAACTAATCATACAACTACCACCACCTTTTGCCTTTTCCTTCCGAGTCCAATCCAGCCAAGTTTTTCTCTACTTTTTTGCAAAGTAACAAACATTTCTGATCTTAACAAAAGACAAAAAGGGCCGCTTTGTTCGAAACCATCATTGAAGACACTAAACAACAAATCTGAAATTGTTCAAAGTTTCTTTACCAGGATTTATTGATATCTTATTCTTGTTTTTTAGGAGAAACAAAGTTAGTATAATCTTTTTTATAGTTAAAAAAGGACTGTTTGGGGAAGAGAGTTGGATGGTTACATTTTAGAGAAAAACAAAGATGAGTGACTGCGTTTGGTTTGTGAAAAAAGGATAAATGTGTAGTAGTTTTAGCTTTTAGGGCAACAAGTAGTATTGTGGGCTTTGACTATTACAAAACAATTTGGAGACATCAAACACAAATGCTTCGTATTTTGTTTAAACCGAGTCAAGAAAGAAACACATAGGATTGAATTTTTGTCATAAACTTTGGACCAAGTTTGGTTTAGGAGGTGTAGATTTTAAATTTTATAAGTATATTAAAATCACATTGTATTTTACCTATTCGCGATATAATTAAAACTCATTCCTCCTTAATATTACCAACTAACGCTTATAAATTGCTTCGACATTGCGTGGTTAGTCTACATTTTGTAAATTACCTATTTGTTTGATATTGCTTAAAGTTACCCAAACCTTAAATTATCATTTTCCATGATGTCATTGTAAGGAAAACATAAAAGTAGAATCATTATGCGCTGAAAATTATGTCATAGGGTATTCATTGTCACAATGCGCGGGCATCCTGTTAGTAATAAATTTCATTTAATATGTCATCTTTTAAATCCTAGAGGTTTTGTTATCATAGCCTTTCATTTGATTACCTTTTGAACCAAAAGAAAACATGTTGTATAAGAGACTGTTTTAGGCAGATTTAATGTACCATGTTGTTTGAGTTATATCTCACTATTTGAAACTTATTAAACCTTGAAAATGGATCTGGAATACCTTCTATATGTATACTAAATTCTATCAAAAACCTAGGTCAAGATTCAAAGATCTAGACCCTCTGTCATACACGTTTTGTAAAAGTGTCCAGAACTTGTATAGAACTAAATATTGACACAATTAATAGACTATAAAAATTGTCTGAGCATATCGTATAGGACCTAATAAGTACATTTACTTTCCTTAGGTCTCGAGTAGAAGATTGCGTGTTCGTTTGGGTTTCCTAGATTACTTGGATTTTGCCGGAACTTGTATTCTCGTCCTAACTGATAAGGTGAGTTTCTCACAGCCCCTCTTTTTATCGTTGTACTTATTTTGGGGTGGAAAGCATGACATGTCCTTTTTAATTTGTTTAAATCATTCTTTACATAATTCTAGAAATTATTTGAACTTGTTGAACTTATGAACTCGCTTTGGTACTTTTGAATTTGTTGAACTTATCAACTCGTTATGGGTACTTTTGAACTTGTTGTACTTATGGAATTATTGACTTTGTTTTGGACTTGTGTACTTTCTTTGAAACTATTGAACTTATTTTGAACTTGAAAACTTGATATGTATTGCTAGTTTATAGTCGAGAACGTAGCCCATTATATTTAGCTCACTATTCCCACTGCAACAGGATTGAGAAGTTAATAATTATCGATAGCGCTATTAAGAGCTTAGCCACTCCTCACTCTTCGCACAAGGGTGCATAGTACTAGGTGTTAGTGCAACACTATAGAACTGGAACTTGTTTGGATATTGGGACTAGAACGGATGAATACGTTTAAGTAGTTGTCTCGCATAAAAACTATAACATACATTGATTTATTGTGTTGCGTTACTTTAGGTAACGGGAACTGTCTTTGGAGATTTGATTTATTTTGGCAACTTGAACTATTTTTGTATTGTGGATTGACATTGAAAACTATTTTGAAGTCTACTTTTGGAAACTATTTTGTGTACATATTCGTGTGAGCTCACCAACTATTTTTAATAGTTAACCGTATTTTTTCATGCTTTTCAGGTGATCAGGTAAAAGTGAAAAATTAGCCTGTTTGCATTTGGACATTTGTTAAAATGTCTCTGTCTCTGGAAAACTCTTGTCTTTTGGGAAACTCGTGTTCAGTTGAAAATTAATTTATGTTAACTTTTATACTATTTGAGTTTATACATGGAATCATTGTAATTCAAATATTTATGTTTTTAACTTATTCATGTATGGTGTTTTAACTATCATCTTTTGCGATGTTATTAATACGTCGCACCTCGAGTTTCTGCTTTAACGGGGTTTGACAGATTGTTAGTCTAAATATTACGATATTTAATCTACACAGTCTCGTTTGTTTTGTTGATGACAAACATGTAACTTGTAATGCATAACGTAAATGTACAAGTTACTCGTAATCATATTTTGTCTTAACATACATCAACACATCTCGATGTCTCAAGTCCTCATATGTTACAACATAGGTTCGTATATGTTTGTTATGTAGCATTATGATCAAACCCCGTAACAAACCATTGAAAACGTTTAAAATACATTTTACTTTAAAAACGCCAGCTGTACATTCTATTTTTAAGCAAGTATAATAGTTAACTTGCACTTTTACTTTGTAAGTAATCTAACAAAGTTAATTACATATTTTTGTAAGTAACCAAGTAAGGATTACTTGCAAATTTCATTTATGCAAGTTAACAAAATGTGCTTGCACTTGCCATATTTTTAATACACAAATAACTTATCTTTTTAAGTGTATATATACATTTTACTTAAACACATTTTTTTAAAAGAAAAATGCTTATTAGTTTACATCATCCTTGACATCACCATATCTTTAAATATCCTTCCAAATCTAGACATTATTTTTGAAGATTACATAAGGTTTTGTAAGATTTAGTATTATAAAATAATCCAAAATCTGGATTTGCAAAACTGTATGCCGGTACCCTTTCATTACACTAGCCGATACCATTTTGGAATGGTACCCTGAGAACCATTGAATAGTAAATGTCTAGTTCCATTAGTTTACACTAGCCGGTACCCTTTTGAAAGGTGTTAGCCTTACTTTTTAGTGAAGCTGGCATCTTACACGTGAATTGGACTAGCTATAGACATTGCGTATAACGCAGGGGTTATTATTGTACAATTGGGATAGTTAGCTTTGTGTTAAGCTATAAATACTCCTCGTGACTCTCCATGAGGGGTGGGTGGAAGTTCATTGTTTTGTTTCTTATTCTTATCTTAATAAAACACATAGTTTCTTTCACCCTCTCTCTACTTTCTCTTACTAGAAAACACTATGTTTCATCTTCTTTCGTTTGATCAACCAAGACCTCCCGAAAAGGTGGTTTTGATCCTTGTAACAAGTGGTATCAAGATCCAAGGGGGTTTTTCATATGCGTGTTTATTGTTTCGTGCTTATTATAGCTTATTTAAGCTTATTTCGAGCTTATTGTGTGCCTATAAGCTCACGGCTTAATTTGGTTTTGGCTTATTTGATAAAAAGCTTCATCATTTATATTTTAGGTTTTTACTTTATTCGTGGCTTATTATGTGCTTACAAGGTCACGACTCACTTTGGTTTTGGCGTATTTGATAAAAAGCTTCATGCTTTAACTTTCTAACCAAAGTTTGCTAAGGTTCATGGCTTGTTCTTGTTGCAAATAGCTTATTTGAAGCTTATTGGTCACGGCTTATATTGGTTTTGCTTATTAGATTGTTACAAAGCCAATTTTTAAGTTGTTTGTGTTCATCATAGTGGTTTGGCATAACTATGTACTATCTTTTGTTTGGTAGTCGAATATTAGCAAGAAAACAAAAGAATAGTACTTGCAGCGGTTTGGTATATAACAACCCGTAATTTTCCAGTATTTCATCAATGTAATATCTACTTACTATGTTAAGTACTACTTTTTCACGGGAAATTTTTTTTTGTTTCATTCCATTCCATTACGTATCATAGTTTACATTTCTAAAATAAACGAGCTCACGCAATGACCTATGCCTATTTCTATCCATGTTTACATCAAGCAAACATCATACCATGTCAAGTCAATAATCTATTATCCTTTATAACATATACGTTATCTATTTAATAAAGTTTTCATGACAATATAATCAAATGAACATAAACCGTTAAGGTTTATGATTAAACCCTAATTTTTGGGTAATATAAGCATCCAAGATAAATGTACAAGTAATCAAATCTCATGTACAAGTAATATAATATCTCATTTGAATGTACTTTCCTTTTAAAATAAGGTACAAGTCCTTTATTGCATAATATACAAGTCATTAATACACGATATCCAAAATAGCCGTTTTACCTCCATTTTCCTAAGAAATCTTATACAAACTATTAAAGCAAGCAATACACTACATTTACATTCCATTTACCTTCTCATTTCATGAATTTACAAGAAATTAAAACTAGAAACCCTAACCCGAGCTAGTTTCTAAAACCGTGACCCGTTTTTTGTTTTTACCCGTTTTAAACCAAAACCATTAATCAAATTAAGTTGTAAACACTTAAGATACAACATTACATTTTTTACCTCCTTATTACTCCATTACACACGAAAATAAAAGCTAGAAACCCTAACCGAATCAAAAACTGACCCGTGACCTATTTCCTTGTTTTCTACCCTTCTTAAATGCAATCATGCAATCCAAGCACCTCAATGATGCACCTCCTTCATTCCTAAGCAGCTTACAAGCTCCTTGAATCCATTTCTTGGCTGCTAAATTGGCCACATCACCACCTTGTGGCTTCATTTTAGCCGCGACACACAAACACATCCACAACCTTCCACCTTGCATTCTATCTTACAAGACTCACATCATAGCCCCTCCTTGTCATCCCTAGCTGATCCTTGTCACTTCTACTTGGTCTTTACTCTTCCAAACTTGGCCACGAAGGTGATTTACACCT
>BQNB010188136.1:0-11977 GCA_026074375.1 Tanacetum coccineum
AGTTTCCATAAATTTACTGACGAAGTTTATAAGCTAAGAGCGGTTCCATGTCATATATTTTGAGCATCCAGAGTCCAGATACCAGAGAACAATCTGGACAACCTGTCATTGACAAAAGAAGATGAATATGGAACATCTGTAGCATTGGATCCTCAAGACTGATTGGGTTCCGATTTGTTAGCAATCCTAGGTTTTACTATCTCAGATTTACTACTCGAACCTATAGATTTTATTTATTTGGGTCTCCTGCTATAGATTTTCAGCTTTGGTTTTTGTGTTTCTTCTGAGTGAGGAGTGGTTTCCTTACGAGGCACTACTTTAGTGGAAGTGAACCTAGTTAAAGGGCACGAATTACCAACTAAAGTAAAAGTTCTTCCTGTGGGTTTCCACTTATATCCTACTTTAGTGAACGCTTTACCCGTAGGTTTCCAAATATTATGCAGTTGGCTTTTCTTGGCAGACTTAGATTTAGATCGCAGATTCACATCATTCACAAAATCAAGGAAACACACATCATGATTTGTATCAAACATACATTGCTTACATTTAACACAAATTAACTGAGAATTCGCATTTAACATAGTATGCTTAACATTTGCATCACAGATAGGGTCTTTAACACGATTCTTTTTATTAAAATTTAAATTAACTCTCCTAGGTTAGACTTCTACTTTTTTCTTTATGTTGCTACTTGGTGTTTGCGAGATCCTGTCATTCTTTGTTAGAATTATGAAAATCCATGTAAAAGACTCGGTCACCCCGTGTAATGTCTAGTATAGATTAGCTTGTAGCCTTAATATCAATCGTTTAATTACCGTATGATTTATGGTGTTGGGCCGGGTCTTTTACCCACTTGTAAGCCCATACCATAGCCCATTAGGGCAACTAAACACTTGTATTTATACCCCTTTCTAGCCATGGGAAGGGGTTGGTTGTTCATTTCAATATACACACACATAAGGTACATTTTCTCTTACTAGAAATCACTTTCTCTCTCTAAGATTAATTAGCCAACCCCTAGATCATTCATCGTGTTATGATATCCAAAATACTACAATTGGTATCAGAGCCCATGGGATGATTAGATAGATTGTTTGTGCATTTTCTTGGTTAGTTTAGATCAAAAGTTTGGTTTTTGAAGGTTTATGGTCTCATTCTTGACACTCTTTGATTCTCACGTTTGTGGTGTTAAAGTTGGTGTTTTTATAGTTGTTATAGCCTTCTAGGATCAAGTTGTGCAAAAGAAACCAAGCAAAAACGTTCAAAATGGTGATTTTTAGGTGATTTTAGGTGGAAAAAATCGTATTTTTCTTGACTGCGTTTTGTCTCTCTGGAAAAATTCTTCATTGCGTTTTGTTTCCTGCGTTTTGTCAGAAAAAGGACACTGCATTTTGTCGTTTTTGTGAAGACAAAAATACACTTACTCTCTTGCATAGCCGTTTTGTATTATGACTAAAACGTTTTGACTAACTCACATGTTAAGCGATTTTGTCTCTTCTGCGTATATGAGTCTGTCACTAAGGTGTCACTCTTGCGTTTGTCTCAAAATACTGCGTTTTATGTCATTTTGTGTTTTGTCTCAAGGTCCTGCGATTTGTCTATAACAGGTTGAGATTTGTCTCTGCGTTTTGCCTAATTGAAGACCCATATTACGTTTTGCCTTGGAGAGACTCTGTCCATTTCATTTCGTGACTGCGTTTTGTCTCAAGACTTGACTGAGATTTGTCTAAGGCTCTTCATTGCGTTTTGTCTCCAACAAATTAAGATTTATCTAAGGATCTTCACTGCGACTTGTCTCTTGCGTTTTGCCTATTTTTGAAGACCATCAGCAAGAATAAACATTTTTACGTCAACATTTTAAGAATCTTAAAACTATGTCATAAACATTACTAGGGTTTGATTATTTCCCATGGGGATTTAACCTTATCTGTAGTAATTTAATTACTTATACTTAGAAATATTGTAAACTAAATGTGGTAACCCAAATTTTATAAATCACACGTGGATTATAAAATATAAAGGATTTTTTTAATACATAGAAATTTAAAAATGGTAGTGTTATAAGGTTGTATGCATGCTTCCTTATACATATTTTTTTGGTAACATTTGCTTTATAAAATAGATATCCTAGAATTAAGTCATTTGCCATCCAAGTACAAGATAACTTATTAAGAAAACCCTAATATTCTCTCTCAATATGGAGATTTTCAGCCGCCACCAAAAACCTTTCTGTCCACTCTAAAATACGATCTTTTTTGTTATTATTCTTTAGATCGGTTCATTTTTGATCTGATTTAGGGTTTTAGCAATTAGTTTCGTATTGTTTTCTTGTTTTTGGTAGGTTTACAGCCAGTTATATCCCTAACCCTCAACCTTTATTGATCGTTTTTGTGATTTAGGGTTAACCTGTTCATATAACGATCCTGTTATTGGTTGTGTTTGTATTGGGTTTGATTTATTTAGGGTTCTGTTCTTGCCTTGGAACCTAGATCATGATTTTGATCTAGGGCTTGCTTCATTTAGGTGTGACGGGATTGTGTTAGATATTAGAAAAAGACTCGGTCATCCCGTGTATTGTACCATTTATTATAGCTCGTAGTTTAACGTTTAATATGTAATGTTCGGTAATAGGCCGGGTTATAAAGCCCAACGTGTAAGCCCATACCATAGCCTAAGGGCTGATTTTGTAAGCTACTATATAAGCCTCTTCCAAGCCTTGGAAGAGGTAGTTAGTCATTTTCATTTACATGTTACACTTTCTCTCTTTAGAAAGATTTTCTCTTACTTTCTCTCTCTAGGATTTAGCTAATCCATCTATCTTCTATTGTGTTATGATTTCCAATATCCTACAATTGGTATCAGAGCTCATGGGATGATTAGATCGTTGTGCGTGCGTTTTAGTGCTTAGGTTTAGAGTCAAAAATCGAGATTAGGAGATTTAGCGCTGTTCTCTAGTGTATCAATGATTTTCACTTTTCTTGTGTTAAAATATAGATTTTTTGTAGCGCTAATAGAGCCTTCAAGTACTCCGTTTGTGCAAAAATCCAAAGTCACAACATTCAAAAGGTTGAATTTTTGGTGTTTTAAATGTAAAAGTTTTGCATTTCATCAAAGCAGTTGGTATTTCCTTGCTGTTAAGTGTTTCGTAGCGGGTTGGTTTACTGTTCTTGCGGTTTGTCAGGAAAGTACACTGCTCTGGCAGTTTGTCAGATCATACACTGTGCTAGCGGTTTGTCGTTTTTAACAGCGGTTTGTCTTATTAGGCAGAGGTTTGTCCATAGCGGTTTGTCTTCTAGTGTAGCAGTTTACTAGTAGCGATTTGGTAATAATAGCGGTTTCGGTTTACAGGTTTTAAAGACAATTTCTCATAGCGATTCGGGAAACAAACCTCTACAAATTTCATTTCTTGGTAGCGGTTTGGTGTTTCTTCTTTATAGCGGTTTACCATTTCTTTCTAGTAGCGGTTTGACAGATTAACTTCGTTGCGGTTTACCATTAGTAGCGGTTTATAGGTAGCGGTTTGTTACAGATTTTTGAAGATTTTTCTCAAGGTCATTTGGGAATCAAACCTCTATCCATTTTTCTTCGTGGTAGCGGTTTGACATATATTCTTGATAGCGGTTTGACACGTAGCGGTTTGATAGTAGCGGTTTGACAGTAGCGGTTTGGCACACTGTTTGATATTTGGACTATTTTTCAAACATGTAATACGTAACAAACTCAAAAAACAAAACACTTAAACAAACATCACCACTTTTAACACACAATCACTAATCATTGTTTGATCAACTTGAATCATTTCAAAATCAATTAAGATGGCTAATCTCTCAGAAGATATCCAATGTGCCGGTTTCGATACCCGGCCACCTATGCTGGATAAAACTAACTTTGCATCATGATAACAACGTATTTGACTGTATTGTCAGGGTAAAGAGAATGGGGTGAACATCCTGTAGTCGATTGATGAAGGACCTTTTCAGATGGGAACATTTCGGGAAACACTGGCTGAAAGGAATGAAGGTGCCTTACATCTAGATCCAGAATGAGCTCGAGTCTACTCTGACCTTTCACCTGAAGATAAGGATAGGTATAACGCTGGCATTCTGGCAATGAATATCCTAGTTCAAGGGTTACCAAAAGACATCTACACTCTTATCAATCATTACACTGATGCAAAGGACATTTGGGATAATGTGAAGATGCTCCTTAAAGGTTCTGAATTAACGAAAGAAGATCGTGAATCACAATTGTATGATTACTTTGAACACTTTTGTCAGAACAAAGGAGAAACCACTCACGACTATTATGTCTGGTTTGACAAGCTCATCAATGACATGCGAAACATCAAGATGACCATGTACAGAATGAAGTTGATATCAAAGTTTGTTAATAACATGTGCCTGAATGGGGTAGATTCGTAACAACAGTGAAACTGAATAGAGGATTGAGGGACTCCAACTATGATCAGTTGTATGCTTATCTAAAGTAACACGAGGCACATGCTAATGAGAACAAAATGATTTTGGAATGATTCACTCAACCCAATGCTGATCCTCTCGCCTTGATGTCCAATGTTTTACATTAGCAGTACTGTTCACAATCATCTACCACACCACCTTCTACATATGATCAACCACACTTTGTTGACAACACTCAACTTGATTCGGGACTCTTTCTAACGGATAACTTAATTGAGAACTTAACCAACACACTTGCCCCACTCACCTAATCATACAAAACATACCTTCCTCAAACAAACAATCAACTCAGAACTTCATCAAATACAAGGAACCAAGCCACAGTTCAAGATGGCTGGGTTGTTGTACAAAATGTTAAGGGTCGATAAAATAGAGGCCAGGGGAACAATGCACGGGGTGCAGGTGCAACTGGTTATGAGGGAGCTCAAAATAGAGTTGGGAATGCAAATCCAGGTCAAGCAAAGCAGATTAAGTGTTACAACTGCAACAGTATAGGCCACATAGCGTGGAACTGCACTCAGCCCAAGCAACCACATAACTCAGAATACTTCAAAGAAAAGATGTTGCTGATGCAAGTTTAGGAGAATGGGGTAGCATTGGATGAGGAGCAATTACTGTTTATTGCAGGTGGACAAGACAATGTTGTTGATGAGGATGTGGATGAGCAACCGGTTCAAGACTTAGCACTTAATGTGGATAATGTTTTTCAGGCTGATGATTGTGATGCTTTTGATTCTGATGTTGATGAGCCTCCTACTGCACAGACTATGTTCATGGAAAATCTCTCATCCGTAGATCCTGTTTATGATGAAGCCAGACCATCATATGATTCGGACATTCTATTTGAGGTACCAGATCATGACAATTATCAGGATGTTGTTTGTGAACATCATGAAGTACACGAGATGCATGACGATGTACACCAAAACTACGTTGTTGACTCACATGCTGATTATACGAGTGATAATAATATGATTCTGTATGATCAGTACGTAAAGGACAATGCAATGCCAGTTGTATAAAGTAATGTATCTTCTGTACCAAATGATGCATACATGATGATATTAAATGATATGCATGAACCTAATGCCCAATCTGCCTCTAAAACACAACGGAACACAGTATTTGATAATTCACTAACTGCTGAACTTGCAACTTATATGGAACAAGTTGAACGAAAGACGGCATAAATTTAGAATTAACAGAAAAGAGAACGAAAAAAAACAAAAAAGAATAAAAAAAAAATAAAAAAAAAAAAGATTAATGAACAATAAAAGTAGTCCATCGCTGATCGAATCGTAAGGAAAAAATTTGAAAAGGGAACTTCATTTTGTAAAACTGCAACTTACCTCACCATTAAGCCAAATCAATCAATGGGTAGAAGATGTTACGTTTTTGAAAAAGAATTTTAAACGAAAGAAAATAAATACCTTAAGAAATTTTTTGGACATTAAAGCTTTAAAAGAAAAGGTCAGAAGGATAAATTATACAAACAAGACCAGTCTCTTCAAACAGTTCACATGTTGTGTAAACCGAAGCTTTATTATGATGAACTAAATAAGGTAGCTATTGGCTACAAGAACCCTTTATATCTCACCCGTGCAAAGCAAGTTCAGCCTGCTCTATATAATGGTCATGAAATTATTAAAACTAATTATGTCCCGGCCATAGTGCACAACTCCGAGGATACCCTAGAGATAGCCGAAATCACTAGGAAGAAAATGAATGAAAAAATGAAAGACCCAGAGTGTGTGAAAAAGAAGAGCAGACCACAGCTTCAAGACCAATCAAAGCGTTGACGGTGTATCCTCCAAATACACCCACAACGCTTGCCCCCAGGGTGCTTCCAACAAAGAGTCAAGTAAAAATTAACATTTTTGCATTAAAAAATAAAGTAAATGAAAAATAATAAAAAAAAAAAAAAAAAAAAAAAAAAAAAAAAAAATCTAACACAACGTTTTTTTCAGTAAAAAAAAAAAAAAAAAAAAAAAAAAGAATTTGAAAAACACTGTAAAAAAGAATTACACCAACGGCCTCACTAAAGGAAGGGGTTTTGAACAAACCAAGGAATGCTATCTCACCGAGGTCATTCCATTTTTCAAAATACTTAAAGAAGATTTTAATGTTATTCAAAAGGCTCTCACTAAAGAAGTCAAAGAAATGAAAGAAATTTTTGAGGAGTTGGAAGCTGAGGTTGACCAAAATGTTGTGAATAGAAATTATGATGAGATTGAGCGGAAAAATATCCTCATTGCAAATGACAATTTAGTTACTGATTGCTTGTCCAAAGATGTGTTTTATATTGCAACAAATTTTGAGCTTACTGTATCTAGATTCACTGAAATGCATGATGCCCACACTGTTGTTCAAGTACGTTGTTTAGAACTTAAAGCCGGGCTTTCTAAATTACATGATAAGGTTCAAAAAGATGATCATACTGAATTAGTAAAACGTTTTTCCAATCTTGAGGTAAATCACTTAAATTTGCAGTTAAAGTATCAAAACCTTAAAGAAAGTTTTGGAAACAACACATCTCCACCCGCTCGAGATGCTCCTGATTTTGACTCAGTCTTTGTAATCAAAAAAATGAAAGCTTCCATTCAAGGAAAGGACAACGCCATCAAAAAATTGAGAATGCAAATCTCTCAATTAAAAGAGACCCGTAGTGAAGCAGACCGTACTCTTGATTTTAGGGCCTTAGATTTTCAGATCACTCAATTAACTGAAAAAGTCACCGTTCTCCAAGAACAAAATGAGCTTTTTAGGGCTGAGAATGCAAAAATTAAGCAGCATTACAAGGAATTGTATGATTCTATTAAGATCACGCGTGCTAAACATATCAAACAAACAACTGCCTTGTTAACTGAAAATGAGAATCTGAAAGCCCAAATACATGAAAATCTGAAATGCATCACTATGGATTCTGTAAAACCAAGAGTTCTTGCACCTGGTAGGTATGCTATAGATGTTGAACCAATTCCCCCTCACAATAGGAACAATAGGGAAGTTCATCTAGATTATCTCAAACATCTTAAGGAAAGTGTAGAAACCCTTCGCGAGATAGTAGAGGAAGCTAAGGTTGAAAGACCATTAGATAGATCACTTGCATCTGCTTGCCTTTACACTAAACACTCTCAGGAACTATTAGAATATGTGATTGGCACTTGTCCGAAAGACTTTAATAAACGAGATAAAAAGCATGCTTCTACCCCTTTAACTAGGAAAAAGCAAGTTACTTTTGAGGACCAATGTGAAACGTCAAATAATAACACACACAAACATGTAGAGCAACTGAACATTCAGAAGACTAATGTCCCTGTGATTCCTTCTACAGGAGTAAACAGTTGCACTGATGCTAGCGGATCACTGCCTAAGAGCAATACTAAGAAAAATAGGATCTCGCCGGCTAAAAGTGTTAACAAGAAGAAAGTAAAAGAATACTCTAGGACCAATAAGTCTAGTTTGAAAACTACGAATCGTGTTGATTCTAGTATTAGCTCTAAGCGTATTATAATTAATTCGAATTTTAATTCTGTTTGCCAGACATGTAACAAATGCTTAATTTATGAAAATCATGATTTATGTGTGGTTAATTATTTGCACTCTGTGAATGCATCCCCATCTGTTAAAAATATTGTGCGTAAAGTTAAGAGAGTTTGGAAACCTAAGCAAGTTAAGCAAGTTTGGAAAGCAACAGGCAAAATGCTTACCAATGTAGGTTATCAATGGATGCCCACGAGAAGGACATTCACTTTAGGAGAACAATGCCCTTTAACTAGGCTTACTAAAGCTAAAGTAGTGCTTGTTAAGCAAACTAAAAATGTTAGTACTAGTAAAACTGTAATGACTAGGAAATTAAGTCACACATCTCAAAAACTATTAACTAGATACCAATGTAGAAACCAACAGTACCAGTCAGTTCCCGTTAGCATTCTCACTCCACCTGAGAATTAGGCAATTGCTACCTTTATGCAATCTGCTATTGCTTATGCTAACCAACAGGAACCCAACCAAAATTAGGGATCCAACTTTCCAAACTCTCCATCTTCGTCTGTTTTCAAATGCAGGTCGTACAGATCATCCTTTGGTATTTGGACTCAGGCTGCTCAAAACATATGATGGGGGATCGCTCACGGCTCAGGAATTTCGTGAAAAAGTTCATCGGGACAGTTAGATTCAGGAATGACCACTTTGGTGCTATCATGGGTTATGGAGATTACGTGATTGGTGACAGTGTGATCTCTAGGGTATACTATGTGGAAGGACTGGGACACAATCTGTTTTCTGTCGGACAATTTTGCGATTCTGATCTGGAAGTTGCATTCAGGAAGCATTCATGTTATGTTCGAGATACGGATGGTGTTGAATTAATTAAAGGTTCTCGTGGTTCTAATTTGTACACTATCTCGGTTGAAGACATGATGAAGTCCTCCCCAATCTGCTTGTTGTCCAAAGCCTCCAAGAACAAATCATGGTTATGGCATCGTCGTTTAAACCACTTGAACTTCGGTACCATCAATGACCTTGCAAGAAAGGATTTAGTAAGAGGCTTACCTAGATTGAAGTTTGAGAAAGATCATCTTTGCTCTGCATGTCAACTAGGAAAGAGCAAAAAGCATACCCACACACCCAAAACTAAAAACACCAACTTGGAAGTTCTTAATACCCTTCATATGGATTTATGTGGACCAATGCGAGTGCAAACAATTAATGGGAAGAAATACATCTTAGTCATCGTTGATGACTATTCTAGGTTTACTTGGGTTAAGTTTTTGAGATCGAAAGATGAAACCCCAGAGTTCGTCATCAAATTTCTAAAGCAAATACAAGTCGGTCTCAACAAAACTGTCAGATACATCCGTACCGATAATGGCACATAATTTGTTAATCACGTTCTGACTGAATATTATGAAAGTGTCGGCATTTTTCACCAAAAATCAGTTTCGAAGACTTCACAACAGAACGACGTTGTCGAAAGACAAAATCATACTCTTGTGGAGGCTGCTCGGACAATGCTGATATTTTCCAAGGCTCCGATGTTTCTATGGCAGAAGCTGTTGCTACTACTTGTTACACCCAAAATCGATCCCTCATTCACACTCGTCATAACAAAACTCCATATGAGCTGGTGCATAATAAGAAGCCTGATCTTATCTTTTTCCGAGTCTTTGGTGCTCTTTGTTACCCTACGAACGACAGCGAGGATCTTGGAAAATTACAACCAACTGCTGATATTGGAATTTTCGTTGGCTATGTACCAAGCAGGTTGGGTTATAGAATCTACAACAAAAGAACCCGAAGAATCATGGAAACTATTCACGTTCAATTCGATGAGCTGTCTGAGCCAATGGCTCCTGTGTAACTCAGTACAGGACCCGCACCTACGTTTCTGACTCCTGGACAGATAAGTTCAGGGCTTGTACCTAATCTGGTCCCTACAGCACCTTATGTACCCCCAACAAATAAAGAGTTGGAGATCTTATTCCAACCGATATTCGATGAATACCTAGAACCTCCACGTGTTGAAAGACCAGTTTCTCCTGCTCTAGCAGTTCCCGTTCTAGTCACTTCAGCCGGTACACCTTCTTCTACTACCATCGATCAAGATGAACCCTCTCTAAGTTATTCACCGTCATCTTCGGCATTATAATCTCCAAGTTCACATCAAGGTGTTGCAGCTAGATCTACTCTTATTGAAGACAATCCTTTTGCTCCTGTTGACAACGATCCCTTCGTAAACATGTTCGCTCCGAAACCTAGTTCTGAAGTCTCATCACCCAGGAATATTAGCTCAACAGAATCAACTTATGTTACTTAACCACATCATCATCTCATGAAATAGAGCAAGGATTACCCGCTTGATAATGTCATTGGCAAGCCCTCTCGACTGGTATCCACCAAAAAACAACTTGCAACCGATGCCTTGTGGTGCTTGTATAATTCTGTACTTTCAAAAATTGAACCAAAGAACTTTAAATCTGCCATAACTGAAGATTGCTGGTTTCAAGCCATGCAAGATAAGATCTACGAATTTGATCGGCTTCAAGTATAGGAATTAGTACCATGAACAGACTGTGTCATGATTATTGCTCTTAAGTGGATTTACAAAGTGAAGCTTGACGAGTACGGTGATGTTCTAAAAAATAAGGCTAGGTTGGTGGCCAAGGGATATCGACAAGAGGAGGGTATTGATTTTATTTCCAAGAGGAGGGTATTGATTTCGAGGAATCATTTGCACCGGTTGCATGCATCGAGGCTATAAGAATTCTCATCGCCAATACCACCAGTAAGAACATGACCATCTACCAGATGGATGTCAAGATAACATTTCTAAATGGAGAATTGAAGGAAGAAGTCTACCTTAGTCAACCAGGGGTTTTGTTGATCCAGATCAATCCGACAATGTTTATCGTCTGCAAGAAGGCTCTCGTATGGTTTAAAGCAGGCTCCAAGGGGTGGTTATGACACCTTGTCAGGTTTCCTTCTGGACAACAAGTTTCCAAGGGTGCAGTTGTCTGACATTATTCACTCGGAAATAGGCAAATATTTCTTCTTGTTCAATATATGTAGATGATATTCATATATGCCCGACCGAACTAAAAGATGTGAACATTTTCCATGAGATGAGTTCAAAATTCCAAATTATCGATGATGCGAACAAATGTCTTTTTTCCTAGGTATTACATGTTTTGCAAGTCTGAAGAGGCTTTTTTTATTAATCAATCTATATATGCCCTAGAAATTTTTAAAGAAATTTGGGCATTGTGTGACCCTGTTGACATACCTATGGTGGATCGAATTAAACTGGATGAGGTCCCCTTAGGTATTCTAGTTGACCAGACTCGATTTCGTAGTATGGTCGGCTCCCTAATGTACCTCACTGCCAGCAGACCTGACCTGGTATTCGATGTATGCATGTCTGCTAGGTATCAGACACTGCCTACCAAAAAAGCACCTTGAAGCACTTAAACGGGTCTTTCGGTATCTCAAAGGAACCATCAATTGGGGTCTTTGGTATCCAAAAGACACCGCTATGGCACTAACGGCCTATGCAGATGCGAACCATGCAGGTTGTCTAGAAACACGAAGAAGTACGTCAAGAAGTGCTCAATTTCTTGGAGATAAATTAGTCAGCTGGTCATCAAAGAAACAAAAAAGCACTACGATCTCAACTATAGAGGTTGGATACATTGCCATGTCTGGATGTTGTGCTCAGATACTTTGGATGAGGTCACATCTCACAGACTATGGTTTTGCTTTCAATAATATTCCCTTGTATTGTGATAATCGCAGTGTTATTGCTCTCTGCTGCAATAATGTCCAGCACTCCTGATCCAAGCAAAATGATTTACGACACCATTTCATTCGAGAGCAAGTTGAGAAAGGCGTGGTTGAATTATACTTTGTGACGACGGATTATCAGCTCGCGGACATATTTACCAAAGCATTACCAAAAGAGCGGTTCGAATTTCTATTCTCGTGACTTGGTATGAAGAGTA
>BQNB010188138.1:0-11977 GCA_026074375.1 Tanacetum coccineum
ATTGCAATGAAAAGAAATTGATTCAAATGGTTAAAATCCATACTTACAAGAATGTTGTAGATTTGCTCACAAAAGCTTTTGATGTAAGTAGATTTCAATATTTGATTGCTAGTATTGGAATGTTAAATCTCTAAAATTGTTTATCTCTTTATGTTTTTGTAGAGTTTTGTATGAATTAGTACTGTTATTCAGGAAATTAAAAGTTTCTGCTGCTAAGTATAATTAGAACTGCTAGTTATACTTAATACTGATGGTATAATTAATATTGTGATAATTGAAAAAATTGCTATGGCTTGTATTTTCTTGGTTTTTAGACTAACATTTTGCAGAAAAAGCAAAGAAAAGTGTTAGATTGTTGATGGAAAAGTTGTTTATTAGAGAAAATAGACAAAGAGTTTTGGTAAGAAAAAGAATTGAGAGAATTGGTAAGAATAAAAACAGAAAGAGAGTTGTTTGGAATAAAAACAGATAGAGTGATTTGGTAAGTAAAAGAATTAAGAGAATTTATGAGTTGAAAAACAGAAAGAGAGTTGAATACATTAAAATCAGGCAGAGTGTTTGGATTGGAATTGGAGTTAATGCTGGTAACTCAAAGTTAATGCTGCTAGTCATAAACTTAATACTGCTGGTAAAAGTTAATGCTGCTAGGCATAAACTTAATACTGCTGGTAAAAGTTAATGATGCTAGGCATAACTTACTACTGTTGGTGAAAGATAATGCTGCTAGGCATAACTTACTACTGCTGGTGAAAGTTAATGCTGCTAGGCATAAACTTACTACTGCTGGTGATGTGATAGTTAATGGCTGTTGAGGGTATTTTCATAAATACTTCGATACAAGGGTTTCAATCACTCATTTAATCGATTTTCTCTCTTTCATATACTCTTTAATCATAAACCCTAACTCAATTTTATCATCCATCATCAAACCCAACACAAGACGACCTTAAAGTTTGCTGATACTTTACAACATGGACACTTTTCTTGTCTATAACCCGCAGAAAGTTAGGTTTTGAACAAATTGTGGATTCTGTGAATGCATCACCCAATTAACGCATGGTTAAACGGTTATATCCCTACAATCTATACATTTGTGTATTAAACATTTGGCTACTGCAAGGCAAAAACTAATAAATGAGTAAAGTACAGTTTACAATGCCCAGTGAATGGGGAAGAAGATAATCATAACTAATCAACAATAGAAGAGATTCTTTCAAACTGGTAAGATGCTGATGGTGTTGATTGTCTACCTAATGCTACCATCTTTGAACAACTTGCATTAATGGGGTATGAGCAGGTTTCACAAAAACTCACTTTCTATAAAGCATTCTTCTCCCCACAATGGAAATTCCCTTAGTTCATACTTGTTTAAACTATGCTTAAGTCCAAAAACAACTGCATGGAATGAATTTAGTAGCACTATGGCTTCTGCAATTATCTGCTTAGCTATAAACCAGAAGTTCAACTTTTCAAAGTTTATTTTTGAAAGTATGGTGAAGAACTTGGATAATGTGGGCAAATTTTTGATGTATCCAAGGTTTATACAAGTCGTTTTGGATAAGCAACTGAAAGGGATGTCAAATCATAATAGGATTTATGTTACACCCTCTCACACTAAGAAATTTTTTGGAAACATGAGAAGGGTAGGGAAAGGTTTTTCTAGAAGGGAAACACCCTTATTTCCAACAATGGTGGTACACAATCAAGAAGAAATAGGTGAAAGTTCAGCAATTCCCACTGATCCCTATCACATACCCACTTTTATTCAACCATCGCCCTCAAACCTCAAAATACCAAAAACCTGGAGGCCTAAGAAGAAAGACACTCCAAGTACCCCATTTAGTGTTTCTAGTGATAATGTTGCAGATGAGGCTATCCTATAAGGAGTTGGATGACAGTTTGGTGAGGGCTGCCACTACTACTTCTAGCTTAGAAGCAGAGCAGTACACAGTGTTAACATCATTAAGAACCCGTTCCACAGGCAAAACACCTAATGAAGCTGTTCACCAAGGAACTTCTTACAGGTTGTGGTCCCAGGCGCCAAGAAACCATGGGGGATACAATTGCTTAAACTAGGTTTGGAGAATGTAATCTAAAACTTTCTAACGATCCACTCTCGCACGAGATAAAACACATCAAAGTGGCGGAGGAAAGTCTGAACTTAATGAATTGAAGGAACATGTACCTGATTTACAACAAGGGTTCTTGATTTGAGACATCAAAGACCACTCAAGCTAATGAATTGCAAGTTTGAAAAGGAGTGACAAGAAGCTTAAAAAGAAGGATAAATCAAACATCATAAAGCTAAAAGACTTTATAAAGTTGGTTGAGGTGCTAGGTAGAATCCTCTAGAGATGAAGAAGATTTGGGTGAGATGCATCCAAATTGGGGAGAAAGGATTCCATGATATGATCAGATGAAGACATTACCCTAGTAATGATGATAATAGATATGTGAACACTTTAGCTAGTGAGGAAGTATTTGTTGCAGAGCAAAGTGGAAATGTTGTTGAGGAAGTAGTTGTTGTGATTGATGCTGCAAATACAATTCCAGTTAGTACTGCTATAATAACTGATGTTGAAGTTACATTGGCTCAAGCACTGGCAGAGTTGAAGAGTGCAAAACCCAAGGCTGATAAGGTTATGATACAATAACCAGAGCAGGGTACAACTAAAACAACACCTACAACAATAATATCTGTACCAAAACCTCCACAAGACAAAGGCAAAGGAATTATGATTGAAGAGCCAGTGGTGGAACAAGTGAAGCCTATGAAGAGGCTTGAACAAATGAGGCTTGATGAAGAACTTGCCTTCAAGCTACAAGCTAAAGAAGAAGAAGAAGAAAGGATTGACAGAGAAAAAGCTCAACAAATTGAAGAAGCCAACATAGCTTGAGATGATGTTCAGGCTAAAGTTAAAGCTGATTATCAGTTGGCTCAAAGACTGCAAGCTCAAGAGCAAGAAGAATTGACTGATGAAGAAAAGGCAAGATTATTTGTACAATTCTTAGAGCAAAGAAGAAAACATTTTGCAGCTAAAAGAGTAGAAGAGAAGAGGAACAAACCACCAACCCAAGCTCAACAAAGAAAAATCATGTGTACTTACCTAAAGAATATGGAAGGAAAGAAGCCCAAAGACTTGAAGAATAAATCTTTTGATTCTATTCAAAAGATGTTTGACAGAGCTTTCAAGAGGGTGAATACATTTGTTGACTTTAGAACAGACTTGGTGTAGGAAGCTTTTAATGAAGCTTAAGAATCAATGAAGTGTTTGGAAGCATCCTCTTAGTGATTAATGAAGCTTTTAATGGAGAAACTTGATGATTTTGGAGATAAATATCAAGTTTAGGGAGGATTGTTGGGATTAAAAGAATTTTTGATGATCTTAGAATTATTGCTGCTCAGGTTTGTGTTACTGCTGCTAAGCTAAAGTTAGTGTTGTTCATTAACTTTAATGAAAAATATGCAAGTAGTTAGTGCTGCTAGTATAAAGTTAGTACTGCTAGTTCACTCAAATGCATTTAACTTTTGGAAAGATGGTTAAAAACTTTAACAAAGAAGACTTGGAAGTTCTTTGGAGTATAGTCAAAGCAAGATTTATGAAGACAGAGCCAGTGAATTACATGGATAATTTCTTACTTCTTAATTTGAAGACCATGTTTGAACATCATGTTGAAGATAATGTATGGAAGAATCAACATGGATTAGTTAAAGAGCTGAACTGGAAGCTTTATGATTCTTGTGGAGTTCATTGTGTAACAATGCAATCCATCCTTTTTTATTTATTGGTTGAGAAGATGTATCCACTCGCAAATCACACACTACATCAGATGTTTAATGATGTGAAAGCTTTAAGTTGATTATAGGTGTGAAATGGCATTTGAGCTTCTTAGATTGGTCAAGAAACAGCTTAAGGAAGGATATGTACCTAAATGAAGTGTTTGGAAGCATCCTCCTGGTGATTGATGAAGCTTTGGATGAAACTTGATGATTTTGAAGAAGAATATCAAGTTTAGGGAAGGATTGTTGGGATTAAAAGCCTTCTTGAAGTTACTGCTGCTAATCAAAAGTTAGTGCTGTTTATTAACTTTAATGAAAAATATGCAAAGTAGTTAGTGCTGCTAGTATAAAGTTAGTACTGCTAGTTCATAGTTACTATTGTTAGTATATATTAGTACTGCTAGTGTAAAGTTAGTACTGCTGGTGAAGATTGAAGAAAATATTCTAAGTAGTTATTACTGCTTGTACACAGTTAATGCTGCTAGTGTATAAGTTACTACTGCTGGTGCTAAGTTAATGCTGCTAGTACAAAAGTTACAACTGCACAAAGATTAAGACTGCTGAAAGAGTTTCTACTGTCAGAAGAGAATGGATAAAGACAAGAGAAAGGATAAATATTGATTGGAGATCAAGATTACTTACGTGATAATAATTATTTATTTATAGAATAGATCATAGAGAATATTCTAAGTTTTAGGAATATATTGTAAATCGACTAGGACTCATTGGTGTATAAAAGGAGGTCCTAGGGCATAGAGTTTTGTATATGTATCAAATCCAAATGATTCATTCATAGAGTTATCATAGCTTCAAGGTTTTGTAACCTTAATACTAGGAGAGTATTTGTAATATTTGTAATAATAATATTGGAGCTTTTATTGTTTGTTGAATCGTGTGTTCATAGAATTGTGTTCATAGAGTTATTGTTTCATTAAGAATTCTTCTTATTGATTAATGATTAGATTCTGCATAATCTTTAATATATTCAACAAAGTTTCTACTATAGTTGTGTTAGATTTATCTAGCATAACAAAACCTTAACAAGCATAAGGAATTAAAGATCTATTAAAGTGGGATTAACATCATAGGAGAACATGTGTGTGTTTCTCTTTTAATAATTCGATTGCTTTTTGACATTCATCATCAAATTCAAATGGAGTATCTTTTTCAACCAGCTTAGTTAGAGGTCGCGCAATTTTCGAGAAATCTTTTATGAAACATTGGTAAAAACCAGCATGTCCAAGAAAGCTTCTAACTCCTTTGATATTAGTAGGGGGTGGAAGTTTTGAGATTACGTTAATTTTTGCTTTGTCGACTTCAAGTCCTGTGCTAGACACTTTGTGTCCAAGCACAATTCCTTCTTTGACCATGAAGTGACATTTTTCCCAATTAAGGACAAGATGAGCATTTTTGCAACACTAGAGCATTTTATCGAGGTTTTTTAGGCATTTGTCGAAAGAGTTTCCAAAGACGGAGAAATCATCCATGAATACTTCGACGGGTTCTTCGATCATGTCATGAAAGATTGCCAACATGCATCTTTGGAATGTAGCTGGGGCATTGCATAGCCCAAAAGACATTCGCCTATAATTGTATGTTCCGAAAGGACATTGAATGTTATTTTTTCTTGATCATTAGGATCGACTAGAATCTTAAATAACCAGAAAAACCATCGAGGAAAACAGTAAATATATATTATTTCCTACGAGTCTTCTAACATTTGATCCTTAACGGCAAAGGACAATGATCTTTACAAACCGGTTTGCTACCTTGAGTATACGATAACCGATTCATACTCACGCCAAACCCATAACGGTTCTTATTAGCACAATACATCATTTTCCGTTGTGACAAACTGTAATACCACCTTTCTTTGGTACACAGTAAAGAGGACTAACCCAAGGACTATCGACAATTGGATAAATAATACCGGTATCCAAGAGTTTAATGATTTTTTAACAACTTCTTGCATGTTTGGATTTAACCTTCTTTGTTTTTGGACAAATGGTTTCTTGTCATCCAGAAGTTGTATCTTGTGTTTACAGAATGATAGGCAGATACCAGGAATGTCAGTCGTTTTTCAAGCAAAAGCTTCTTATGTTATTAAGGATGGATACAATTTTGCTTGTTTTGAGTAGAGAGTTTAGTTGATATGATTACAGGAAGAAAAGAGGGTTCTTCTAAGAATACATATTCCAAATTACCAGGAAGAGGTTTAAGTTCAAGATCCGTAGGAGGTTCTTCAAGGGATGTCTTGATTTTATAATCAGTGTTGATGGTGATTTTTTTGAATGGTAGTTCTTCGGTATCAGATTCAGATTTAGAATTTTCATCGGCAGTCATTGCCATGAATTCATCAAATTCAGAAAAGATTTCTTATTCGAGAAGGGTTCCTTCGATGGAATGGAGGATTTTGCTTCCTTCGTTTAGAAGAACGTCGAAATCTTCTTCTAAGATTTCATTGATAACATCGATACTAAAACAAGTATCATCGTTTGAGTAAAGTGTTTCATGGCAGAGTCGATATTAAAGATCATTCGTTCAGTCCTAACTCTAAGATTGTGTTGTTTCTGTTTAACTCAAATAACTGCATCAGCAGTGTGAAGAAAAGGTCGTCCCAAGATGAGAGGAACTTTGCTGTCTTCTTCCATTTCAAGAATAACAAAATTGACAGGAAATGTAAATTTACCAACTTCAACGAGCATATTTTTAGCTATTCCAACAGGGTATTGGAATGATCTGTCGGCTAATATTACACTCATTTTGGTAGGTTTAAGAGTTTCGAGAGATAATTTCGCATATAAGGAATATGGCATAAGGTTAATGCTAGCACCAAGATCGGCCAAAGCATTGCAGGAGAAAGTTTTGTTGAAATTACATGGAATAAGGAAACTCCCTCGGTCTTTGAGTTTTGGTGGAAGTTTATTTTGAATCATCACTGAACTTTCATCGCTCAAGAAAGCGACAAAATTTGTTTGATTTTATGTTTGTTGCTTATGAGCTCTTTGAGAAATTTTTCATAGTTAGGCATTCCGGCTAAGACGTCAACAAGAGGTACGTTGATTCAGACGGCTCGGATCATGTCGAGAAATTTTCCGTATTGGGCCTCCATTTTTTCTTTTCTAAGGCATTAAGGATACGGGATCTTTGGTTTGTATGGTTTTGGTAACGGTGTTTCTGTAACTGGTTTTTGGGTTTTAGTCTTTGGTTGTGGTGTAGGTTCATTGTCTTCATCATCGCTATCAAAGTTGATAGGGTTTTCAGATTTGTTTAGTTCATTCGAGTTATCTGGTGGATTATAGGATTTACCACTTCTTATGAATACGACATTCACATGTTCATTACGAGCTTGCGGTGGTTGGTAAGCTTTAGAGTTGCCACCTCATGGGTTTGGTTGAGTGTTGCTTGGAAGAGATCTAAAAGGTTAACCAGATTGCTTGTTAGCGAGTCTGTCAAACTTGGTTTTGAGGTTTTGGATTGAAGCTTGATGATTTTTAGCTACTATTTTAAGTTGAGTTGTGAGGTCCATAAATATTTCTTTGACAAAAGCATTGGTTGATTGTTGAGATTTCATGAAATCGTTGAATTGTTTTTGAAGATCGTAGGGTTTATCATCGGTATTAGATCGGTAATTGTCTCGATTGTAATCATTCCGTCTGCTTGAACGCCAATTATCGCGATTCGAGTCTCAGTCTCAGTAATCATTTTAAAAACGAGTCTTACAGAAAGTTTGCATGAATTTAGCTTCTTCTTTATGAGACATAGGCATGTGATCATCGTCAAGATCGGGGGTTGGTTGTTTAGCACGAGATTGGAGTTCTTTGTACTGAGCATCCATTCTTAAGGTCATGGCATCCATTCGGGCCATAATTTTGTCAGTATAGGTATTGCTGCTACCTTCATCGGCGAAAGCAATGGTTTTCTTAGGAGATGTTTTGGTTTTTTGATTTTTAGCCCAATCGAACTTGAGTAAGACTTTATCTTCGAGAAGCTGATAAGCTTGATTTGGTGTTTTATAGAGGAAAATAACACCGGCTATAGCATTTAGAACATCTTGAGTTATTTTGCTGAGACCATGATAAAAGATTTTGATGATATTGCCTTTGGACAGGTTATGACCATGGCAGTTTCGGAGCATTTCCTTCATACGAAGTCAAGCATTAGATAGAGATTCGTTTTCATGTTGAGAAAAGGCACGGATTTCTCCAAGGAGTCGGTTAAAAAGAGCTGGGCGAAAGAATCGGCTAATGAAAGCAGTTCGAAGTTCATCACACGTTTCAATAGTTCCTTTGTTAAGTTCGTTCAGCCATGTTTTTGCTTCTCCAGTGAGTGATAGGGGAAACATCATCAGGCTCACAACTTCATTTTTGGTGTCTCTGTATTTAAACATATCGCAGATTCCGAGGAATTCATGAATGTGTTTTTGAGGATCTGTTTTGGTTCTGCCATCAAATTGGTTTCCTTTGACAAGGGTCAAGTGGTTACATTTAATAGTAAATTTATTAGCGATTTCAGGAATAGTAATTGCGGAACTGGGTGTCGGAGCAACAACATGGTCGGAAGCCCACATGGGTTCATCATCCATTGGATCGTAATTTCAAAGAATATCAAGAAAGTGACAGAAGTAATTGATGTCGATAATTGATGGTAGACAATTCTCGGGTGTTGAGGTGGATTGTTTCTTTGATCAAATGGAACTCTTCTGTTTCGTCGACGAAATCTTCGATTCAAAGTATTTTTAGGTTTAGGTAATGGTTCAACAAGTTTAGAATTAGAAGCACGTGTATGCATCTAAAGGAGAAATTATTTGGGTCAGTTTGCCAGAAAATGGTATGGCGAATTTTTGAAAAAAAGGGGGAGTTAAAGTAATTTTCAGAGTTGACTACAGAACAGATTAAAAATCCCCGGCAGTGGCGCTAAAAACTATGATGTGTTTCAAAAGCTTTAAATTTATAATGACTAAAAATACCAAATTTTATTATAGGGAAACACACGGGTAAAAGTATAACCCACGTATGTAGTATAATCTTTTTAGGTAAGACCAGGTCATCTACGGGGATTTGAGTAGTGTTTAGATAATAAAAAAGAAATAGACTTTAACTTGAAAATAACTTTTTGTTTTACCAGTGATAATAAAGATGACTACTCGGATAGTTGAAAATAATTCATAAGTGTTGGAAATGATCTTGAAAATGGAACCTTTAACTTACAAAAAGGATTTCCTCGTAGAACATGTTTCCCCCACACAATTAACTTGATTAACACAAGACTGATTATAATTTAGTAAGACAGTCCAAATGTGTCACTCAAATAGTTTAGTTACTTATTATATCAAAGCTTATTTTGTTTATCAATTTACGAAAGTGGATTTCTCGACACAGACGATAAAGATTACAGACAAATCTTTAAAACCACATAAATCATAACAGGTCTTTCGACCTATACTGATATGATTATATAATCTAAGTTGATAAGCAAAAATCGATAAGATAGGATATAACAGGATTGCAACATAAGCTTGAGATTAAAAAGATCACGATCATAACAAACACTTATTTATTATCATAACATCACCGAGTAGTCTCATGTGAAGAGAATTAGAGCCCCTCATGGCTAAGTGGAATCTATGGAACATAGGCTTAGAATTCAACAATAGCGACATTGTTCATTATTTCAACGCAACCTAAGTATTCAATTAGATCATTCTTTACTCTATCGTTACTTTTCCTTCTATGGTTTTTTATCTGACCATTGCTATGATTTCCTTCCAAAAGAGGTGTATGATGTTTCTACATTATAGACCTCTGGACGTCCTTATGTTTGTTGACTTATTTGGAAAGGATGGATGAGGTATGTGAAGAAGATAGAGATGAATGGAATGATTTTTGATATTGAGAATGGATGGGAGGAATGATTTTGCTTGAAATATCGATCGCCTTATTTTAGCTATGTGAGATGGTGAAGGTGTAGGTTGCGTGGAGATAGCTACAGTTAAAACAAAGTATAGCCGGGCGCTACAAAGGATATATTTGTGATCGTGACAATCCGGGAGCTGACTTGAGGTGATTTGAGGTAATGCGAGTGAATTAAATGTTTAGTGAAGAAGTGTGGCGCACAAGAGAATATGTGCGGCGTACTTGGGGCATTAATGCAGTAGCATTAAAGTCTTCATTTACACTTCGTAGTCAGATGGGAAGTGCGGCGCATAAAATAGTAAGTGCGGCGTACTTGTGGAGTTAATGCTGAATTTTGACTAAGTCTTTATTATATCAGAGCCTGCGTGGTACACACGTTGAGAGGATAAGTGCGGCGCCCAATTGGTAAGTACGGCGCACATTTGCATTGTAGAGCTTGAACATATCTTATCTTTGTAGGCAGTTGGGTTTTCTGGGGATATGTGAGGGTGGGGCGGCGTGTGGGGGGGTGGGGGGGGGGGGGGAGGTCATACATACTTGATGTATGTTGTGTTTTCTCCTCAGTATGGGGGGGGCAAGTGACTATGCAAAGAAATTCATGCTATTAAGTATTGAAAGTTTACGAGAAATGATTAAATATATACAAATAACGCAACCGAAAACACCTAGAGTTCCTCAAATGAGATACGTCCGTTTGATAAGTGAGAGCTACCAAACCCGGATGGGGGGTCAACCTCAAAGATGTATTCACAACATTCGTGCTTACTACGTAACTAATGCTTCATGGTAGTGGGGCCTTAGAGAAATTATAGGTAACTTAGGCAATCCAAAAAAGTTAAAAGTACTTGTGTCCATAAAACAATTGAGCATGCATCAACACCCCAAATTAGTTCAAAACGAGTAGCAAAACAAGTAAAGTAAGGCTATGAGACTCACCTCAACAAGTAGTGGTAACGAGAGTAAAATAAGCAAGCTTGATAAAATGATATGACCTAACCACAATCTAAATCAATAAGATGCCTTATGGTCACAATGATATGTTATATACGCACATGAGTTTTGAGAAGCTATATCACCCATATAAACTTGTGTTAAGGTTTTATGAAGTTTTACAAGTGAAAACATTTAGGAAAAGAATGAAACATGAATTTTTCTCACTTAGTTCTAAAATAACCCCTGCCAGAATTATTGACCCGAATTCAAACGACCATAACTCAATTAATTTTTTAATATCTTCTAACGAAATGGATACTGAGACTTAGCTCTATGTATTATCTTTCCAACTACTATGATTACACTCCTTGATTCAAAGTTTAAGACCCTCAAACTATCGTTACAAGACTCGTATGTCAACAACTATAGCTGTTCGACATGTTTTCATATAATTTTGTTTTAAAATACCAAAACAACTCCATAGACCATAAAACCTATAGGGAAATCTTCCTAAGACATTCAAGTATCTTGGGCTGAAAGAGATTTATCAAAAGTGTTTAGTAAGATAGTTAAAACTTGCTCATAAGAAGACCCAACTGATGAGGTGTCATTTTATACACTATTTTGGGGTCATTTAACCCCTTAAATCATGCAAATATGCCCAATTTATGTGCTTAATCATTTGTTTTCAGGTTTTTAGCACTTGGATGGCATTTGGAGGAAATACACGTGACTTGAGCTCATTTGGAGAAGAAACAGACAAGATTACGAACCTACACCAAATCCATGAAGAAGTATTATTTACAGAGCGTGAAGACGGCGTCGCAGGCATAAAGCGACGCCCTCGTGATCCATCTAGTGATGGCGTCAGAGATCTAGTGACGGCATCAGGATGTGGCCAACTTAAAGAGGATCTAGAATCATCCACGTAGCGACGACGTCAGGACTTCAACACGACGCCGTCGCAGCAATATCTCTATATATACAAAACCTATTTTAGGGTTTTAAGTGGTGTAACTTTGTATAACTTTTAGGAGACGAACCCTAGTCTTTGTAGCAGCTTTAAAGGTCATTTTTAGGGCCTCAAAACCCTATTGTAACTACCTTCTATCCATGTTTTAATCAAGTAAAAGTGTTATTCATTAATCATTCAATATGTCTATGTGTTGTGTGATTAATCTATGTTCTTGCTCTATCCTTAACATGCTAGGCTAAACCAATATCTCTATATATAAAAAACCAATTTTAGGGTTTTAAGTGGTGTAACTTTGTATAACTTTTAGGAGACGAACCCTAGTCTTTGTAGCAGCTTTAAAGGTCGTTTTTAGGGCCTCAAAACCCTATTGTA
>BQNB010188140.1:0-11977 GCA_026074375.1 Tanacetum coccineum
TTTCATTAATTACTTAACCATTTTTCTAGTTTTGCTTATCCGAGCTTATTTGCTTTAAAACTGCTTATTCTTTAAGCTAAATTTCCAGTTTTCATTTTTTATAGATTCTAAATAGGTTAAAGTAGTTTTCATAATTTTCCATAATTTTAATAATTAGTTTACTATTTTTAATATTTTATTTAGATTAAATATGTTTTTAATTCATAAAAAATAAAATAAAAGTCAAAAAAATATAATTCTTTTTTCTAAAATTATTTTTAATGATTTAGGACTTTTAGAAATTAAATTTGCATTTTAGGGTTAAAATTTGATTTACTTGCTTAATTGTCGCGTTTTTAAATTCACGTTAACGTTTTTATGCTTTAATTGTTTACTTGTCTTTATTTTTTTTGCGTATTCATTAGTAGATATAGAATCCAAAATCAAAATCTTGAACTATTCAAATCACGCGATCACGAACTTAACCGTTTTTCAATTCATGCTTCGTCGGGATACAACTCGTCGGGTCTACAACGTCGGGTGGGTATTGGTCATATCAATCTTTTCTACGTGTGTGCCCCCAATAGGCTCACACATTTCTAGTTGTAATTGTGCGTATCCAACTACCATAATCCAACAGCTCCCACTTGGGAGTTGGAGTAGCATACAGCATTTATACTAACGACGGAAACGTCTAGCAACACTCACATTCGTTTTTAAAACTAGAAATGTCTGAGATCAAGCTTTAAAAATATTCTTAGTAGCATGGTTATGTATCTCTTGCTATAATCATCCCTTTGTTCAGATACCGTTAAACCATGTATATGGATCCTAACTCATTCCATATAGTTTAACCACTTAGATTCTCGTTATAGAACTTAACACAGATATACCAAATGTAATCAAGAATCATCTTGCATTACCCTTTGGGTGCAGCCACACAATTATCTGATTAATTCTGGAGAGGCGCCAATGGTATCATATTGCACATCAAGTGGAGGAACAAATTCTTTGTTGAATATAAGTGTTGTGAATGCTGCTTCACATCACTTCCAATAATAGCCTTTATAACTACCATTTTTAGGTTAGCGTTTGACTTATAATTAAAAAGTGATATCCACACATACCAGAACTTGTTTGTATTCTCAAGTCTAAGGATGACTTAACTAACCATTTTTTGATAATTTACTCATGACTAAGTATCTAAAAGTAAATATTCGAAGGTTGGGGTGTCCAATATGCATCCCTTGTGAATAACATATGAGTTTGGCGGGAACCATTGGTATGTGTTTAATTACACATACCTTTTACCTAATAAAACGAGCCTAAAATGACCAAAATATATCAAAAATATATTGTATTTGTGTGTTTTGTGATTTATGTTGTGCAGGTAACACATATTCACTAAAGGACAAAAACGAAGTCAAAACCAACAAAACCAAGCACGGGAATGGAAAGAGCGTGAAAAGCCGAAGCCGAGAACATGAGCATCTTATTGGGCCAACCCGTACCCAAGTTAATGGGCCGAATCAGCCCATTAAGCCTATTTTTTTAACCCTTTATATAGTCCAAATCCAATCCATAACCAAACCGGCCCAACTAAAGCCCAAAACCACTTAACACCCATCCCCGTTAACCCTTAACTAAAATACCTTTAAACCTGTTACACCGTTAGTCCTTGGGGACTAACACAGTTAGTCCCTAACCTGTTACACCGTTAGTCCCTACAAACCATTTTACTCCTAACCCCGTTAAAAATCAAACAACCAACACCCCTAAAA
This sequence comes from Tanacetum coccineum, assembly GCA_026074375.1. Lineage (NCBI taxonomy): Eukaryota > Viridiplantae > Streptophyta > Magnoliopsida > Asterales > Asteraceae > Tanacetum > Tanacetum coccineum. Next base: position 1,761 of record BQNB010188140.1, read on the forward strand.
CCATTTACCAGCCAAAACCCAAAAACTATTCACCTATCCATTTCACTCTTCCTTGCAACCCGACAAAACCCACTCACATCCCACTTAAACCATCCCCTAGAAGCTGACAAAAGGGGTGCCACCATGGAAATCCTATGAAGAGTTATTGGTTGATGGGACATCAAATCAAATCAAGGGCTGAGATGAGAGCAAAGAAGCACAAAGAGGATTCAAGGGCTGAGATTGAATGGCGTGGAGAACACTCACAAAAGAAACACACTTGAAGACCTAGAACCTTCCTCCTTCATCTATAAATAGAGGCAATTATGCCACGGATTAGGCATCTAGTTTTTTATCTATATTTTATTGTAATTTTCAGCTTAAATTAGTTTATTATATTTCCTTTAAAAACCTTGTATTCAGTTTTAAAGATTAATGAAAGTTTAAGTTTTATGCAAATCTGTTTTTATGTTAATGAAATTTATGTTTTGAAAATGTTTGATAAGCTCTTATAAGCTCTTGTTCTCTTTTACTTAAGCTGTTTTACTTAGGTATAAGCTTTTCCATAGCTTATAGTGTTTAAGCTATTTTCACTCAAAATCACCCCTAAAATACCTCAGCTTATTTGGATGATAAGCCGGATTTGGAAGGGCTTATAAGACCTCACTAGCTTGTTGTTAAACAAGCTAGAGCTTGTAGAAAAGCTCTAAGAGCATTTTATGTCCTTGTTTAAGCAAAGAACTTAGTAAGTTCTCATTTACAGTTTTTATGCTTATTTACTGTCTCAGTTTATTAGACTGCTTATTTTCTGCTTTTTACTGCTTATTTATGCTTATTTATGTTGTCTATTGCTTATTGATGCATGCTTATTGTTTAAATCTTCTTTGTTTATGTTTTTATATAAAACTGTCTTATTTAGCTTAAAATTGCTTATTCACTTTGTTTATTGTTAAGTGCTTATTGAAGGTTGGATTTTGCTTATTAAGCCTTATTATTGTTAGTTTATAATCTGTTTTTGAAAACCTAAGCTTAAAACAGTCCTAATAGTTTAAAAATGCAAAAACAGTTTTCAAAGGGGTGTTTGGCACTAGCAGCACTAACCCATGTTAGTGCTACTTGAGTCATTTGAGTTTCAAATTTAAATTTTAGTAGTTATTTTAAGGAGATTTAATCAGTTTTAAGAAGTTTTTAAGGTTTAAATATTGGATTTAAGGTTTTGTCTATCATAAATTTGAAACTGTGATGTTCTTGATACACCAAACTGCATTTCTTTGATCGTGGTCTTTTGATGTTTTAAAGGTGTTATTTATGCTTCATTTTCATCACAAGTTTGCATTAGAAGTAGTTAAGTTGCATTAGTTGTTTTAGTCTTTACCAAAACCTGCCAATTGTTTTTTTTGTTCTTAGTTTAAAGTCTAAAAAGTAACTTTTTAAGCTTAGATTTAAGTAAGTAAAATTCTGTTTTAGGTCTTGAATTTGATAGCACAAAGTCTTTAGATATAGGTCTTGATCTGTTTCAGCTTATTAGAGGATTTAGAGCTTATTTTCACATCTGAATTTAGGGCTTCAGTTTAGCTTTTAGCCTTTTTCAAAATTTAAAAAATACCAAGAACAAAGTTTAGTGTAATCTGCCATCTTCAAGTAGCTTTTATCTAGCTTGTTAGTTATTCAAACTGTTTAAATTTTGCTTTTTCTTATTCTTAGTAGTACTAGCTTAATCTGTTTTAACATTTTAAGGTTTAGATTTTAGCTTTACTAGCTTAAAAATTAGCTTAAAAGTGCCCTTGTAGTCTGTTTTATAGCTTTTCTCCAAAACTGCTTATTTGCTTTCTGAGGTTTCCAGCTTATCTAAATGCTTATGTTGGGTTTAGGTTTGCTTATTAGGTTAGGTTTAAGGTTCTAGTAACTTATTTAGTCTGAGGTTTAGCTTATAGAAGCTTGTTGCACAATCTGTTAAGTGTAGAATGCCTTAAAGCTTTTTAGGCAATTATGTCACTTTAAGTAGCTTATTTCCGGCTTATTTGAGGTTTCTGAAAAAAGTTCCTTTTTTAAAAGTGCTTATTTTAGTCTTATTTAGCTTTTTCATTGAAAAAATTTGCAAAATAAAAATGTTGGGAGCATAGGGAAGCCTCAGGTTCGAACCCGAGACCTCTACCTTAACCCCCAACACTTGCTACCATCTCGCCCTTGGGTCTTTTCTGTTTTAGTTTGCACTCGTTATTCATTTACCCCCTTTTTGCAGTTAAGCCTTTCAGCCCTTTTGGGCTTATTTCCAGCTTATTGAGATAAGCTGGTTGACTCATTTTATTTTTCTAAGGTTTAGTATTGTTCTAAGTATTTTTTGTATTTTTTTTAGAATTTTATTAATTAGTTTAATATTTTGTATAATATTTTTAGATTAAATATGTTTTTAATTTATAAAAAATTAAATAAAAGTCAAAAAAATATAATTTTTTTCTAAAATTATTTTTAATCATTTAGGACTTTTAGATTTGAAATTTGCATTTTTAAGGTCAAAATTTGATAATTTAGGTTTTTAGTCGCGTTTTTAGATTTTCGTTAACGTTTTCGTGCTTAATTCGTAATTGCTTTATTTTTTGCTTACCTTTGCTTGTTTTTGCATTATATTTGTAGAAATAGAAACCAAATCAAACCTTGATTATTCAATCACTCGATTACGAACTTAAACGTGATTCTTAAATTCACACTTCGTTGGGACTACGACCCGGGAAGTTTTAAATTTTACTTTGATTAAAAGTAATTTTTGTAAATCCTTTTGGAATTGTTATTATATACTATAATTGATATATCACAATTTGTGTCAATCAACCATCCATATATTCAAAGAATATAACCAACACTCACATTTGTCTTATGTAACAATACTTCCATTTTGTTAACCGACAATGAACATGTTTAGAATGATAAATCATTCAAGGATTAAACATGCAAATACAGGATAATAATTATTATATGTATGAATAACAAATACCACGTATCTTCATTCATCAGAAAGTAAAAATTTTCTTACATCACAATTATCCAAATACTAAAAAACAGATATGCATGAAACTAATTAGCAAGTTGAAGCCCAGTGTATCTAACATTCTCATTTTTTTCTTTACAAGACAGCTAAATAGTTATCTGAGTAAACTTTCCAAATACTTGTTTCAAATTCACAAATTTGTGAAGAATTTGAACGCTATGATGAGTGTCGTATGTATATTTGCATACTATTGCAAGAATCATAGTATGGAAATGTGACAGTACCTTTTATGAGGTATTTGTAGTCACCCTCATACTTATCTCAGACAGTCATCTTTACAGTTTTTTAAAATGTAAAGTATTCTCATTCTTTAATGTGTATTGCAACTATGCTCTAAGATGAGCATATCTAGTTAGCAGATTTATCATAAATGATGAAATCCTACTATAACTAGAATTGATTATTCTCTAGCATCATGTGTACACAAACAACACTATGCCTTATATAATTCGTAAACATTTATTTTAACAATTATCTAAATCACTCTCAATTAGATACTGTTGTTATCAGTCATCTAAACACTCTCAATTAGATACTGTTGTTGTTAGCTCATCTTGCTCTAGTGCAAAAGTAACAACCAGTCTCACACACAATATAATATATATATGATGAATCCTTAGTTAAAAAAAACACAAGGTTTCCATCCATGTGTTAAATTATCTCAAGTGAAATATATCATTTAAGACTTGCTTCAATGAGGTATTGCATTGCGTTGGACTTATTTCCGCATATGTTTATTTTACTAAACATTCATTCCAAGGTCGTTTGTTTTATTTCCTAAATTTCCAAGTGAAGTTTCATTTCAATCTCAAGGATTAACATCTAGCTTAGATAGAATGATACTTTCAATATGTTACACAACATATGAATTTTAAGGAAAAACATAGTGATCCTACATGATGTCAGGAGTACTCAGGAGTTATCTTAATTTAATCAAAAATCATATTGTGATTAAACTTAAGATCTCAGCTCCTAGATGCATGATCTAATCCACACTTGGATTCTATTATCTTGTATATTATACCTTATAAATATTATAAAGTACTCATGACCCTTGTTTTTTGATTACACATCTTCCCTCTAAAATATTCATAAAGGAAAGAGTTATAAAACTTAATTGCCTTTTCTAAATATAGACTCATAACCCTCTTGATTACGCACCGTCCTCGCAAAGGTAATCATTAATGAGAAGATTTTATCACTCTTAAATTTTTCATGTTTCAATTCGAAGATAAAATGTATGACACTTAGTTATTCTTTATATAATTAATGCGTGTAGAAAAGAAATATTTAAGCATAGTCAATTGCTTGAGTAAGATTAAAAACTCTTGTCTTAAGTCACACATTAATATGTATACAATCTTGTCCTTATGAGCCTTTCTTCAAAAGAAACTCATTCTCATCCACCATTTTACCTGTTTGTGTGAAGAGATCCATCAATCTCAAAACAAAGATTGTCTTTTAAGGACTTGCATCTTTTATCATTCCCATTTTCCTAAGATATTTATCAGATCCAAGATGGAAAATTCATCTATCAGTAACTATGTATATATGACCCACTAACTTATATTCCTCAGCATTGATATAAAAATATCACTCTATTGATGAGGCATCCTTACGGATGTATGAATGAGAGTTACATTATACTTTGGGTTGACATTTTCATGCTAAACCTTAGTATGACATCAACAAGTGAATTCAGAAGGTTATGTATTTTTGTCATGATTATTTTCAACATTACAGATACACCCTACTGCACTTTTGTTAGAAGTAGATACATACTCTAAAATACTAAGTTTTAAGCACAATAAATTGTTCTTTATTTAGGACAACAAAATACATTTTTACAGTTCTCATCTCTACTTGTTAATAATAGCTTCATAAATATTAACAAATTTCAGAACTTTAAAAATCAAGACATAATAGGATTCCATCGCCAATCCACGAATAGATAATGTCTTGATACCTTCCAGGTTGAACTATATTGGAGTGTATCCATGACATACGCAAAAATCTTAAACCTGATCGATTTTGGAGGTATAAGCCATTTAAGTATCAGAAATCAAACAATAATGAATATAGTTTGTTTTCAACCTATAACATAAAATGGGTATTCCTATGAGTATTGAAATGTGAGACTCCATCATAATTTCCAAGATAACTTAATTCTCTTTGGATCAAATACTTACCAATTGGGTCGAGCCAAATTGAATACATAGTATTTTAAAACCAAATGCATGATGTAACGTATATTTCTTTGAATAGTACAATAACTCTATGCTCATGTGTTTTAAGAAAACAAAACATGTCAAGTATACGTTACAAGTCTTTGGATAATTTAAGGACATCATGTTTATGTGGATAACAAGAAGACATAAAAATTTTACTACTAACTTTTAAATTTTAAAGATCCCATTGATAAAATCAAGAACTTTATAATTATGTCTTAACCATAAAATATAATTATACTAACTAAAGTAATTCTGAACGCAAACTCTTGAGTTCAATAGTAATTTCAAGTTAATTTCATACTTTATAATCATGACTATATAATTAACCATAATTATTTTGACTAAATCATACAGTCAATTAGTTGAAGTATCTTTATATTATATCTTGACTTTTAAATGTAATAGGGCAACAAACATCTTGTGTGTTTAAGTCACTAGGTATATTTTATTTATTCTCCTACCTTGCGTCAAGAGAAACAAATTAATCATATTGTTATATGATGTTCCCTTGCACACCAACTTAGGATTTCTCCCCTTGTGTAACGAGAAAACATTACTGAATATAAAACATACGACAGCTTTCGAATAGTTTAAACAATATGATAGTATCATAGATATCACAAGTAGATTTTCAAACCATAAATGTTGAATAAGGGAACAGGATTATTTATTCTATATTTAACATTTTCAGGAAAGCAACAAGTAGTTTATCCAATAAAATAAAAAAATGCAAATCTTCCTTTAACAAAGGTTTGTTCATATTTAGAAGTAATATATATTTCAAAGCAAGCTAGAAATAATATGGGTAACTCACAAGGAAATGAATCTTGTAGCTCCCACTAAAATTGACAACATTACATGACTGTCTTTTCAGTAATAAAACGCAAAGCTCCTACTGGATTTGTCAACATTGTAAGTGCTACATCACCAATAGAAAGCAAATAGCGATTTATTTACTTTCCTACTCTCTTAGAATGCCTACAAGTAGCAATGTACTTAGGTATTGTACAAAGTATATGAAGTTCTACTTATGTAGATGAGGGACTAGCCATCATGTATTCATTAACTTGGATATTTAGCATGCATTTTCTCCTTAACCTGTCTGTCTAACCACAACGGTGTTTAGCACTATAAGGAATGAAATGAGTCCAAGAAAATATCTAGAAGACCTTCTAGTAATTTTCTTTACTCGTTGCGGCTTAAACTCATACATTGTGACAAGTGCAAGACGTCATTATTTTGGTGGCCTAGACAAAATGTACACTAGTTACACAAAGTAATATATCTTTCAAAGATTTCAAAACCGGAAAAGGGTAATGAAAGATTGAAAGTGAGTTTAAATATAATTGAGAAAATTCAATTATAACTCTATCTTATTCTTGTCAACCAATGAGAAGAAATATGAGTAAGTCTCACTCTTCTTACCTGGAAAAGAGACTATGTTTGTCTTCTTTAAGAAAACAAACTTTCGTTTATGAATTATGTTGCAATAACACAATTAACCAGATAGAAAGTTCTTTTTAGTACTTTCGATAATTAAATTCTTAAAAGAATTAACTACCTAATTAATTACTAATAAGACTAAGATCCAACTTGACCTCCCACTTATTACAGAAGGTCTGACCAATGTGTAAACAAGTAGGGCAAGAGGTAAGCGGCGTGTGTTAATTGCATTGATAATGCAATTCTTAGTTTTATGAGACACATGACTTTAGTAACTCATATAGTAATGTCATGTACACGTTTTGTCTCATCTTATGTCTCGGGTCCGAGGTCTGACCAGGTAACTCGATTTAAGTCGACCAAAAGAGAACGTGCGAAAATTGACAAAGGTCTGACCAATGGAAAAAATTCGCCATGGGTTGGAAAGGCCCTGAGGTCTGACCATAGAAGTCAATCCAAATGCACGTGTTCTTCATTTGGGTGGCATAGACTTAAAATTTTACATAGGGTATACACATAAATGTCACAAAATCGTGTACAAGAAGCATGCAAAATAACTTGTAGCACAAAGTTAAGAAAACATTTTGTTAACCTTTTTGGTATAGACATCATTTTGTCAAATGTTCTCACTAGCTCCATTTTGGACGCACAAAGAAGCGAAGAAACAGGCCAGCACGAAGCATATTAAAAACTTGACTTTTTTTGGGGAACCTTAGTTACACCCGCCTTAAACTTCTCTTATAGTTTGTCCATAATGGGTAAGCCGTACTTCCAATTAACTAATAATGCTATTATATGTTAAGAAACCCATTTTGTTAACATTAGTTTTATAGCTGCCAATATAGTGGAATTACAAATTGATCAAACCCTATATTATACTCCTACATGCGTCCGAAGACACAAGTAATTTCAATAATTCCCTCATATGTCGAAGCATGTAGTAGGGCGGGATAAGATTACAGATCAATTCAACCCCATATTTCGCACATAAAAACTAAGATTACACAAGAAATCAAATTTCATAATTTAATGTCCGTATTAAATTTGTCCAAAAACCCCTGTTTCGCAAATAACACATAACTGGTCACAAGGAGTATGCTTATGTGTGTAATATTAGACATGTTCAATCCAAATTTCTCTATAAGTATTTAGCCCATTTTAGAGTTTCATAAAGTCTATTTGCAAATATTGAGCATCACATGGCATATCACATATAAGCAATTAAAACAGACAGAAAATTAGAGTAGAAGTGAAGACAGACTCTTATATTGAAAGCAGTAAATCATATAATGCCTCGAGTTCTCAAAAGAGTCTTCCCCAATTGGAGAACCAAAAGACTCTCACTAGGTTTTCTGCTAAAGTACCTAGATCGCCACATCCATCATATAGCATGATTGCGTGAGTCTTAAGGCCGAGATAAATCAAGAATAGAATAACATGGCAGCTTAATTAACCTTTAATTTTAATCTATTCTCTTTTTATCAAGTAACATTAGAATTGATTCTAGGTGTTTATTCATTATTTATGACAAGGATATTATTGCCATAATTTTCCAATAAAACAATAAATAAATCAGATTTCATGCAGCCCTAGCGTGTTTAATATGTGTGTAACCCATAAAACACCAAACAAGTTTGCTCGTGATGCCACTGTTAGAATTTAATAACATGTTAACCATTAACAACCACGAGTACTGGTATGTGTTTAATTACACATACCTTTTACCTATAAAAACGGACTTAAAAGACCAAAAACATACCAAAATTACATTGTATTTGTGTGTTTTGCTATTTATGATGTGCAGGTAACGGATATTCAACAAAAAGACAAAAGACCATCAAAAAGGACAAAACCGAGCACGGAACGGAAAGAGCAGAAAAAGTCAAAGTCTATCCCAAAAAGTCAGCATGTACTGAGCCAGCAGCCCCTTTTCACAAGCCCTTTTCATGGCTTAATTTAGTTTCAAACCATTTTTGAATTGCTGATTTAGAAAGCCACTAGGACCAGCTTTAAGCTCATATAAGCTGCTAAGCCTTTAGGTTCCATTTAAGTGCTTAAATTTAAGCTCAAAAGTGGCCCTATAGGCTGTTTTAGTATGCAGTCTTGGCCCTTTGGCTTATTTGCAATTTTTTTTAGCTTTTATGCCTATTTCACTTGCTTATTTTAGTTAGACTGGCTTATTAGGTATAGGACTGCATCTGTTTTGCTTATTTTTCATTTCCCTTAGCTTATTTGTGTTTTAAGTAGCCAACAGTTAGCCATTTAAGTCTTAGTTTAAAAAGTAAAATTTGTCAGCTTATTTTGCCTTTTTATTGGCTTATTATTAAGTTTTATAAAAAGTACTTTTTTTAAAGTTTGTCATTTTAACTTATTTTATAAATTTAAAAAAAAATGTTTTTAAAAAAAGAGAGAGGCATGGGGGTCGAACCCATGACCTCTCCCTTTGCAAGCCAACGTATTTAACACACACCTCCACTACCACTGCCCTTGGGTCTTTTCACCTGTCATGCTTTACCAAATTTATTATATAAGTCCTTTTAACTCTTTTTCCTTATCAGCTTATTTCAGCTTATTTTACTACTTATTTCATCTGCTTTTTCATAGCTAGTATTTTTCTTAGATTAAGCATAGTTCAATGCACTTTTCATGATTTTTTCATATTTTTCTCATTTAGTTTACTATTTTTAATAATTTATTTTGGCGCCGTTGCCGGAGAGGTGTGTTGCGACAATATAGTTACGGTTTGACGATTAGTGACTTGAAGACCCTTCCTCGTGAAGTTATTGTTTTCCGTTTGTGAATATTTTCTTCTTATTATAAAAATATAAAAATACTAAAATATTTTTCATTTACTTTTTATGTATATAATATAAAATCAAGAAAAACCAAAAAGATAAAAACATTTTCCTTAAATAAGATTTAAAAATCATCATCAATATAATGCTTTCAACCGAAGCATTATCATAATAAGTTCCCAAACCAAAGATTTAAAACTTGCCTTTGTGTCACTCGCGAGGTACGGCTCACCTTTAATTGATTAACAAACTATAAGAGGGGTATAAGGAGGGTTGTTCCGAGGAACTACGACCCGAAAGGAAAAAGTTTTTAATAGCTTCGCGCTTTCCTGCTCATCCGCTCCTTTGTGCGTTTTTCTTTTAGAGAGCTACCGTGAAGCAAGTTGATTATCGGTTTAAGTTATTCAATCTCGTTTTGTCCGTTAATAAAATATGATGTTTAAAAAACTCGAAAATCCAAAAATAATCTCCTTTAATCTCTTTGTCATTTAATTCTTCTTATCCCTCTATTTTTAATTCTTATGGCGTCATTCGACTATCGTTTAAATCCCCTTTACACGATTAAAGAATGCTCGTCTTGTGAAGCTTTGTACACTACAGACTATTGTTGTTCTAAAGGGGGTCTCATAGACAAGATCGTTCGTGATCCTAATAAAACACCCGACTCGTCTCAACGACCCCCTCAGAATTGTGCAAGGTGTGGAAACCCGGTTGATGGTCCGT
>BQNB010188143.1:0-11977 GCA_026074375.1 Tanacetum coccineum
ATATACCTGAATAAGAATTCTCCATTCTCCTCATTCTTCTCTTATTCTTGTGTTCTTGTTCTTTACATTTATAACAATTTTGACATTATAAAAAATCTTGGGTCATGTTTAAACCATGTGGCCCCTCATTATGATCGAAAGTTTGAAACACAAACTATGAAATTTGTGTATAAAAAACTAGTTTTAATGATCGTGCACGCACGGGGTTTAGACATTATGTTTTTTTAAATACATGTATGATTTTTATTTTTATTTTGTTTTATAAGTTATGTTTTAGAGTATTATCGAAATCATATGAAGAGAATAGATTCATATCTTGTATATATTATATGAGCTTGAGGATAATTACTAATTTTTTTTTCTTTTCATTTACCTGTTAACTAACTCGACATTGTGAGCCGACTAATCTCTAAACACTACTCTTTTAGGTAGCCCGAAGTCGGCTCATGTGAACCTTCGAGGCCACAAGGGGATTAGTTTTCTCCTTGTTATATTCGAACCATTGACCTCCACTTTGGAAGGCTGGTTATCTTACCGTTGGGTATGCAGTTGATATTGTATATGTTTTATGATTCTAGTTGCATTATTGAGTCAGCTATACTTAAGATTAATGGTCACACTTTGTGTTAAAACATGTAAAAATTTAGCTTCGCAATCGAATTTAAAAGCATCAAGTTGAGTTATCAAAATCGTCAATATTTATAGAATATAGAAAGCTAAAAAACTCAAATAAGTATTATGTTTCGTACATACAATATGTTTTGGTCAAACAAAGATTTACCTATTGTATATCTTTAATACATATACAAATATAAAAAGAGTTTTACCCATTTTTCCGTCACCAACACTTTTTTAAGATATAAAAGTAGCCTAGATTGTTATATATGATTTATAGGCATACATACATGTCAATGGAATAAAGACTTTTTGAGAAATTTAAATGTTAGAATTTTAGTACGTATTAAACAAAAAGAAAAAAAATGCAATTCTTCCAAACACATCAATGAATAGCTAGAAAACCCTTTTTATTAATTTATGATATTTTATGTGCTTCGGTGTTTTTCTATTTGGTTGTACAACATAATTTCAGACCGACAATGAAAAATCCATCAAAAAGTCTTCGGGTAGATTTGGGATGTGATTAGATACTGTTAAATCTTTGTTTGGAAGTAAAAAATTGTTTACGTTTGTAATATTTTAAAATATAAAGTCTACGGGTATAAAGTTTAAGGGGTTATTTGTTTATTTTTTAAAGTTATAATAAAACATGTAAATTTATAAATTTACACTTAACTCCATATAATTTATTTAAAATTAAAAATCACTAAATTTTTATTAATTACCTCCACTTTTTTCAAGTTTTTTTCTTCACAAATTTGACACATATATTTTTATGTGTTTTTTTTCTCGTCATATTTCTCCACCACAAATTTTTAATTTTGACCAAATCGATTTAATTTTGACTTTTTATTGACCAATCAGATCACACGATTTTGCCTACGTGGCAAAATCAAGCGTTCTGATTGGTCTAATTTTTAAATTCATATGATTCAATTTGATAGAAAACTCCGAAATGATGTAATTCTTTTATTATATAAAAAAGATTTATTGTGAAAAAAAGCGTAATAAATTAAAAAAAAACATAGTTTACCGACAACTTTTATATCAGGGCATCCGCTGCCGCAACGCGCGAGTACCCTGCTAGTCAAACATTATGTATTTTATTACTTTCTTCTTAAGTACTTGTTAATTTTACAGGTCTTTTAACATGTTACTCGATATATACAGACGATGCTTTGGCGGAACCAGAAAATATTATCACGGGGGGCATCAAGCAATAAGTGTGATAAAATAAAATTTTCGATAACATTAATTTAGCCTAATAAATAAATCGAGTCGGGTTTGAGTAATTGCAACAAAAGTTTTTTTACTTCAAAAAATGAATATTATTTATTGATCTAGTTGTCTATAAAGTAAAATACAATTGATATTTTCAAAAAAAATGTACAGTCATGTTTGCTACTTTATAAAAGCTTATAACGTTTAGCAATTTATATGAAAAGACTACTACTGCTACCATTTTTACAATAATGTTTTCAAAAAAAAAGACAAAAAAAGGAGGAAAGAAATGTCAATGATATTTTCAAATAAAAAAAGAAAAAAAGAAAAGAAAGATAAATTGATGAAGTAATAACTCTCCCACTCACCCAGTCTCCTTGTACTATCATTTCAGTCCCACTTTTCTCTTTCACCATCTTTTCCGATCAGACTCAGTCACCGGAATTTCTTAACAATTTAAAACACTTTCATTTTTGATAATCTTAGAGAGTATGGAGGGCACTTAGACTATTTAGCTGGGGGCACCGAGCATTTATCTACTAATTTAAACTTTTTTCCTACACATTCCGGGTGTCCGCAAGAACTTCATGGGGGGGCAACGCCCCCCATACTCTACACATAGATCCGCCCCTGGATGCTTATGTAGATCCTTTTGACACTAGTTTTTATCCTTGACAACCAAGTTCGGTCGTACGTATTTTTAGAGTAAAGAACAATGTTTCCCGCATACAATGTAACTGACTCATTCCTAACATAAAGAAACAAAGCTCAATCAAACAACAAGAGGAAAATAAACCAAACAATATTATTATTCCCTGCTTCCTATATTATGCAGGATTGTTCAAAAAATCCGAAAAACCAAGCCGAGCCGTTTAATCCGAAACCGAAAAGACCCGGTTGACCGAAACCCAAAAAAACCGTTTATCACGGTTTGATTTCGTTTTTTATTTTTATATATCAGCAGTTAACCGTACCTAACCACTCATGATATAGATGAAGGTTTCTAAACTAAATAATTAAATAAATGTAAAAGCTAGTATTAATTATATTATGCACTACTTTATTGTATAACGGTTTTTCTCAGCATCTATATGTGAGAATTGATTAATGTGATCATAATCAATAAACATCGAATAAATATTTTTCTGTCAATATGTTATGTGTTCAAAATCAACTTCATTTTAACTCTGGAGCAACAGCGTAACTATAGCCATTTCAGATGTTTTAGATTTGGGCTAACAAGTTGTGGTCATACTTTAAGAGTTATGGTTTGCAACAGATATCAGGATCATACTGACGAGAACATATTGTTGTATTAAACTGATCGCGCAGTATGCAAATTATACTGCAGTTGACCATAATCGCTGAATAGCACTGATCAAAGTACTTTGTAGGTGCATGCGTTATGATGCTCAGGGATTGCGACAAGTTTCGTGCTTTTTCCAGTGTGTGTACAAAAAAAAATAAAAAATATATTGGTACCTCAATTTGTAATAACCTATAACTACAGAACTTTATTACGCCATATAGTTAGCAGCTATCCTGGACAGATAAAAATCAAACTTCAGTCTGAGACGTTCCCTTTGCTTTTTAAAGCTTTCTTTTCTTCTCGGGAGTACCGACATTTGTTTGATACGCTCCTCGATAATCTCAGACATATCATGTGCATCATCTTCTTCACCTGTCTTCTTAATCTCAGTAGAATCTGTTACGATCCGTATCGGCCAAATACAAGTTTAGTGGGCTCGTATCAGATGTGTTGTGCATCAGTTTCATTTCCCTTTTCATCAATCGCCATCTGCACACATCAAACATCTCACAAATGTAAGAAAAGGGTAAAAATAAAAAATAATAAAAATTGCTGACATATAAGTGTAGAATTTTAATGTGAACATACTTACGTAAAACAGCTAACGAACCTTTACGTTTTCTTTCAGCAGGCTAAGTTCCATTCTGCCTTATCAATGATTCTTCAGCAAAGTATATGGGCATTATCAAGTTCATCTATTTCTGCAACAGGGCTTGAAGAATTTCTTTTCTTGCAGCTACCTTGAAGTCTTTTAACGGTATCTGCATTAATTCCCAGTCATATCCAAGTGCTTTTGCATTAATCACTCTCTTCACGTGTGTGTCAACATATGGAAACATGATTAAAGTATAATATCATTAGCGACATTACTAAAACTTAGTTTCCAACCATATAATCCTCGGTCTTGTGATTTTTGCATTTATACAGTCAAAGACCCATTGTGGCTAATGTATATAGGTCTTGGATATAAACTTGTGACTTTGAGTCGGCCTATCAACAATTTGCACAAAATAGAAGTATAAGAATCCGATAAATGAAAAACCAATTGTTCTGATATGTTTATGAAACAACGGTGTCAAAATGCTACTGAATAATAGTCATCTATTCTTAGGCCATGAATATCAGCAGATCAGTTATTATTAGAAATAAATATGATTAACAAAAGAAGGCAAGTCATTTTGTTATTGTTTTTGTTTGTTCTGCTATTTAATTATTGAGCCGGGGTGTGGACACGCACTCTACCTTATAATTAATGTCCTGGTTAGATTTCTCAAATGGAGCTCCATCCCCTTCCCACGAAACCACACCAGGCCAAAAGAGGTTATAGCAAAAAGCAACGACTTGAACAACACGACACATTCACATTTCAGCATAAGAAGAAGAAGAGACCTTAAACATGCAACACATTACAAGACCAATATAAGTAAATATTATTAAGCTATAACAAAACACTGATCCTACCTCACGAGACCAAAAATAACGTCTTGTTTTGGAAGAGGGTTTTACACGCCGTAGTTTCTTCATCATCTTCACTCCCAAAAACAAAGCAGCATTTGCAACAAGGTTCGTCACTGCACCTGGTTCATTCCTAGGAAGTAGGTATTGTTCGTCATTTGTTCCATTTGTCGGGTCGGTCTTTAGCATCAACATACCTTGTCAAAGCATATAAATATGCACAAATTATCAAGTATATTACATATCTAAAAAACAACACACTCAAATATAGTGATATATATCACGAGATAGCAAGTTCAAACACACTCGAATATCATTTGGACCCACATTAAAAATGAAGGTATCTTCCTGGCATTACAAGGATTGCGCAGACATGTTGTGACTAGCACCTTGCAGCTATCCGCAGTGTTTGGATTATCTAAACCAATCTGATTTGTTTCTATATTTGGTACATGTATTAAAGCTAATAGCTGGATTTCAAAGTATTGTTTACTTTGAAGTCGGTGCTTGTAAACAGGTGTTTGCAGAAAAAGAATCCGTATCATAAAAGACGGGTTGTGAAAGTTCGTGAAGAAGTCAAATCATTAGTGCCAAGATAATATAGCATGTAGCCTAGTGTGTCAAGTGTCAAGGACCATCCATACTAGAAAGCTTTATGCAACATGTGCATTTTTTTTTTCGTACATGTCACAAGTGACGGATAACCACTCTAGCTTTGACTAAATCATTAGCATGACATGTGGCCACAAAATGCTTTTGAGAAATCATCAAATGTAATGCGGCTAGTGGCGTGAAAAGGACAAAAATGAGATGTTATGAAGCTGTCATAAATTCCAGTTGGCTATTGGATAGGAAACCAAAGAAAACCTGGTGGTGGGTCTGTGATGCATTTGTTAACATAGATGATATGGGTGTGTCTGGTTCTGTGATTTGTAGTACCGTGGGATTTCGGTCTTGCTTAAAAAAATTTCAGCCTGTATGATTGTACCCGAGAATGTCTGAGTGCGCTCCAAAACACCTTTACGGATGCCTATACGTCAATATGACGTGTTGGAAAGGGTCCCACAGAAATAGATGTAATGAGGATTGAGGAAACAGTCGCATTGTAACTCAGGGCACGCTCCATAGATAGCATAACTTCAGGAAACAAAAGTATCGGTAGACCATCTGTATATATATTATATATCAAACAAACCAGCAGCACATATAGAATCAGCAGGAGAGGATATAAACAATTACAACAAGAAGAAGAAGAAAAAGGCTAGTTAATTGATAATTGATTCAGCCTATACATTCGTTTACATATAGATACGGCGCAAAGGATTAAATTAAAAGACCATAGTAGTACTAGTTAATAATTGGTTGACATGGATAAAGTAAATGCAAAGACAGAGTGTTCTGAAGAAGTGTCCTTCGCTCTTAGTCTTGTTTAGTCCTTTCTAAATAACAAGTCCATTGGTTGATTTGTTGGCCGTTCATGTATCGATAGTCATTTCTGAGTGTGTACTTTTGGTTTGGTGTCGCATCTCCTTTACTCCTGTCACTTATTACCTGGTTGCGAATATGGCACTGCCAAGTGTTTCATCAGTATCAGTACGAGGCTTGCTCGGTGTTCTTTGGTTCACCATTAGATTCTCTTCCTCCGTCCCTTAGTTTCATCTCCATTCACGCTTCAGAGTAACTTTTCGCTTTACTTATAGAGTAGCTTCCCATGTCTGTCAGTCCCACAATCATGTGATACCCCCCTTGTTGGTTGTGTGTTTCCCTATTCATGTCTTATTCTTGTCTTCTCTCCGGCTGCTTTTTCATCTTATCTTCTCTTCACAGTATTTTTCTTTTTCTTTTAAGGGTTAGGGTTTCTTTCTTTCTTTCTTTTTTCAAAAATAACCCCTCTTCTTTTTTCAAAAATCCTACTACACTTTGCAAATATTACGTTTAAGGATGTTTGTAACTTATGTAATAGGCCACTCATGTATACAGGCTCCAGATTTAATCTAGTATTGTACGTGTTATGGGCTACAAGCCTAACCAAAGCCGAGCCCGACCTATGTACACACACCTTATGCGTCTCATATTAACTCTAGCTGTATAAATACCATCTTTCCACACATGGAAAGATGGTTGGTTGTTTTCATTTCTAACAAATACAAGCTTCCATCTTTCTTCTCTTAATCTCTCTCTCCCCCCTTTTTTTCTCTCTCTCTTTCTCTCTCTCCCCCTCTCTCTCTTTTGTGATTATCATATATATATATTTGCTTGTCTACTAACTTTGTTTTGTAGCAACGCATCCATAGCTCGATTACTTGGTGCCCCAAGCGAGGGGGAGTACACACCAAGGGGGAGCACTTGCATTTAGTTTTTTATTTTCTTTGACTTCGCATTCGTACTCAAGTGACTTCGCATTCGTCAAAGATAAGACTTGCAATAACCCCCTCAACAACACACTTTTTGCTTGGACAAAAAGGTGAAGAAGATATGTAAACTCATCTACTAAATACTTATTTAGTAACTTTTAAATAAGCATGAGTTTATATTTTGTCATCATCAAAATGGGGGAGATTGTTAATACAAATATTCACGTAAAAACGATATTTATATTTAATGATCTTCATATTTTGATAATAACAAATATAATGTCATACTACGTAAAAGTTTACGTAAACAAGTTATTTAGTCGAAAGTTTACTTGACGACGACAAATCACTTAAGGTATGAATATGACATTATTAAATATAGTTGATCAAAGAAAAATATTATCATTTGCATAAACTTTTTCTAATTAAATGATTTAAGTTAACACATGATTAATTATAAGCTAGTTATGCTAATCTTGTAAGACAAAATAAAATTAACCATAAGTGGAAACAATCTTTCCAAATCTTCCCAAATCTAGATAATCTTTCCTTATTCATGTTAAGAAATATTTTGTTCTAGAAGAATATGTTAAACTAGTTTTAATAAGTACAAAACAATATTTTGTATATATTTGGGGTTAATCACCAATTAACTCTAGCTGTATAAATACCCTCTTTCCACACATGGAAAGATGGTTGGTTGTTTTCATTTCTAACAAATACAAGCTTCCATCTTCTTCTCTCTCTCTCTCTCTCTCCCCCCCTTTCCTCTCTCTCTCTCTCTCTCTCTCCTCTTGAGTTTGAAAAAACCCTTTCTATCTTTCTGTTGAATCGTTTCGATTCTGAATAGCAGAGAACAAATCTGTTGAGACGTTAATTCGTTTCTGAATAGCAGATAAACTATCAATTTACCAACCAACCATCAGTACCATCCACCAACAATCATCGAATCAAAGAAACAATTTGCAATAAACACGTTCATATTGCAATTGCAATTGAATTCATCAAAAACATTCAACCACCACTAGCCTCACCGTAATAATTCAAAGATTCCCTGATAATTAATTCCAAAAATTCACTATGCATCAAATAAATCAATCGTTTGGTTCAAGAATTAATTTGGGTACAACCATGGGCATCCAGTAGGTACGTTGTTGTAGATGCCACTATAGCATCTACTTTATAAACGCCCCATTGCTGTCACATCCCTAAGGTTTGAGTTTTGTCCGGTTTAGTCCCTTGGTTCTATATTTAGTAAGCCCTATTAAATTAATTAGTAAGCCTAAACTTGGCCACTTCCTAAAGTTTGAGTTTTGTCCGGTTTAGTCCCTTGGTTCTATATTTAGTAAGCCCGACGGTTTGGGTTTTGTCCGGTTTGGTCCCTTGGTTCTATATTTAGTAAGGCATATTAACAGAAATTTAAAGTAGTAATTAAGAACAAGGCTTGTGTTTAACACGATTCCCTTAAAACAGATTCGCCGTCTGTTTCCCATGGTACAACGTCCAAAGCTGTTGTACAGCCGGACTAGACAACTTGCCTGAAAGATTACGAAAAGAATCGAGTGCTTCTGATCGATCAAACTGCTGGAAAAACTGCTAACGAAACCGCTATGTTTATGGTATTGGAGCTGTGTTTTTTTGTATCTAAAACTGAATGAGACGGGTTCAATATATAGCTAAGCCATATCTTGGTCAGCAAGCCAAGATAGGTGCTAAAAATCTGTCGAGTTAAAGTTTATAATCCATCCCATAATTTAAATGAAAGAATATTCTGGAAACCATATCAACCTGGAAACAAACCAGTAGCAAAAAGATAAGCGCATATGCGAGATTTCTGCATTTGTGTCTGCAGGTCACGCGGGCTCGAATGAGTTTAGTAGCTTCGAACCCATCTTGGCCCAAAAATCTCATTTTCTACACCCCCCCCCCTCCTAAAGGAACTTGAAGGCAATAACCAAGAGTTCCTTATAAACCACTATCCACATAACTTTTTGGGCGATGTGGGATAGTTTTGGTTCCCAGATTTTGTGTTCCACGTGCCTCACTTTGAGACACGATATCTCATTCATCTTAACTCCATTTTAGACATACTTTAGTTCGTTGCGAAGCTCTCTTCGAGGAGAGCGCAAAGCCCCAATCATTTTGCTAAACCATTTTTCCAATACTTCCTGTGTAATTATAACCAAATGACAAACGCGTAGGCTCCAAGATGTTAAATATGGTGGGTTATTGGGCAGGTTTGGACGGGGATGAGTTAAAAAAAGAAATAAAAAAAAAAATAACAATGGCCCTGGAATATGTATTTTGATACACTAGCACTGAGAGCCCCCCCCCCCCCCCCCCCCCCCCCACCCCCCCCAAAATAAAATAAAAGTGTAAATATATGAACCCGAATTATATCCTATCCATTATAACCCAAGGTTTGTTTTTTTATTGCTACTATACTTCTTTGCTCTATTTCTAACTTTATCTTACTTTACAAATAATTATAGTCTTTTAGTATAATCGCAAACCACCATGTCTAAAAGCCTTATTAGTATTAGTATTAAGTTCATCAAGTTTCGACCATCTACACACTTTATGTAAACCCAAAACACCAAACTTTCTCGATGTGGATTCATTTTTTTGTCAAGTTTTGTCGACCCGGTATCCTTCCTCTCAAAGCAATTAGCCAAACGAATACATGACTTACTTTGGAGCAATTTTGTTTCGCAATGTTTCTTGACTCGAACCCGTGTCACTCAATACTAGTATATCATCCACCAAATTCTATACTGCCTTTTCCGTTAATCTTCAGTTAACGTTTTCACTAAAAATCTACAATGATCCCAACATGTTCGAGCACTTAGGGATGTCTATAGGACTTTAGAAAGTAGATATGTTTATGAAGAAAGAACCATTGACCCATCATTTTATAATGATCTTAGTGATGACTCAGTAGCTAAATTTATCGCTATAGGCTTTTGATTGCTTGCTATCCTTAGATGAGGAAATTTGTCTGAGGTTTATCTTTGAATTTTACAAAACCCTTAAGGTAGAAAGAGACTCCAACAACCATTTCTCAATTCAATTCATTATCAACAATCATCACTTCAACCTCTCCCTTGCTCAATTTGCTGAGCTTACCCATCTTCCTAATAAGGGTATTTGCATCTACTCTGATGCATAGAGTCTTGATGAACTTGAAAAAACCCTAAAACAAATTAAACCTTACAACTCACATCTTCTTGCTCTTAATGATATTCGAAACCTAATCCATAGAAGTACTGTCCATGAAAAGGTAGACAAAGAGGGAAACATTGTCTACAAATCACCAAACCAAATAGAAACACATGAGCTGTTTAAACATCTTAGACCGTGTGAGTTAGTCATTAGGGAAAATGTCTATTCCTCCATAGGAAATAGAGACCACACTCAAGCAGTCATTGCCTTGATGTTGTATTGCTTAGAAAATGGACAACCTTTCAACCCTGCCTACTTCATTATTAGGAGGATGTACTTCTTTAGGGATAGACGAGACAAAGTTCTACCATATGAGATGATCTTAACTCGTCTCTTTAAGAATAAATAATCTTTAATTACAAGCAAAAACTTGCCACTAGGCCTATTTAGATTGCACATTATAAGCGTGTCATTGGAAAAGTCCCTTAAGGCAAAACAAACCAATGGTCATCTCCTTCATTCCAAAAGAACTAGGAATGTAGGGAAGTCAAAACGCACCCAATTGTCCACCTCATCCTCAACCTAATCACCTCCCTTCAATAATGAAGATTTGCCTAGTACTAAGCTTTCACCTAGGTCTTATCATAGGGCTCTTAAGGATGATCCAAACATGTCCAAGGAACAAAGAGAGACAAGAGGGATGTTTAAAAATTTGGGTTGAGCATTGCAAAACTTTGCAAGGTTGTTGAAGAATGGATGTCGTTGAAGGAAGGCTTGTTTGAAAAACAACTTGAATGTTTAATTATCATGTCTTTGAATTATTAACTTGTTTATGTTAATCTGCATGCTTGAATATGAATTAGTAAATTTGATATGCTATGCCTTATGGATATTTTATCATATTAATATTATTGGTAGATGATAATGATGCTTACATGATAATTTGTTTTATGTTTTGGGTGAAAATGAAGTTCTGGTCGTTTTTGTTGAAGTTTGCAACCTACGAATCCACCATATGGTAGATCCTTACATTATTTTGGTGGATCCGTGGCTCACCCAATCTAGGTGCCAAATTTCGAATTTTCTTGATTTTTAACTTTTTCTACTTTATCTTATAACCATGCTATATGATACTATGTGGGATCTTAAACTTTAGGATATAACATTTTCTTTATATAATCCAAGAACCATTATACAATTCATATCACCACTTTCTCCTTATAATCATTATCCTCAAACACCATTTTATTCACATTTTCTCCATATTCTTTACATACAACCTTACTAGTTCATCACTATGACTAGTTCATCCAAAACCAATTCACCAAACTTCAAAAGAAAAACCGCAAGAATGAGTGTCAAGTATCCAAACTATGTCAATCTCACATCCTTAAGCGAGGAACAACCAAATGAGAGAACTCCTTCACCACCTCCTAGAAAGAAATCCCCTTCACCACCTCAAGCTCTATCAAAATCCATCTCTAGCAAAAGCATACACTACACCTCTTTATCATCACCAAGTGAGTCTCCGACACCAACTCACGTTGCACCTCCACCTAAATTTCGTTTTGTCATTCCGATAAAATAAGAACCTCAAGAACTTCCTCCACTAAAAATGTCACAAAATAACCCTTATGTGTCAACGATGGACGATTGGCCATCGGGCCCTTCAAATCCATCACCACCACCACGTGTCTCACGACCGCCTCTCGGATTTCTAAATCCGTCACCCGAATTTCCAAATCCGCCACCCGGATTTAAACCACTACCATCAACTCAACCATTGTTTGTTAACATTAACAACAATACACCTCACCTACACAACAATACACCTCACCTATACAACAATACACCTCCA
>BQNB010188144.1:0-11977 GCA_026074375.1 Tanacetum coccineum
CCGCAAGTAGCATTAATTAAATCACTTCTTCGGATATTGTATACCAAGCAATACACATTTCTTCGGATATTGTATATCAAGCAATACACATTTATTCGGATATTGTATACCAAGCAATAGGCACTTCTTCAGATATTGTATACCAAGCAATACGCACTTCTTTGGATATTGTATACCAATCAATACGTACTTCTCTGGATATTGTATACCAAGCAATACGCACTTCTTCGGATATTGTATACCAAGCAATATACACTTTAAATAATTATGGTTCAATATTTATACATACAATTTTGTGACTATTATAACGGTTAAAATAGTCATACACGCTTTATAAATCTTTGATTCCAACATTTTAACAAACGCATTTTGTGTGGTTCGTGTTTTGCATTTTAAGAAAACCTATATATTTGAGTTTATGTGTTGCAAGTCTTGTATAGGCGAGACTTGTAACACAATAAATTTGTATATATAGTTTTTGTGATTTACGTTTACATCTATAAAAACCTATGAACTCACCAACTTTATGTTGACACTTTTAAGCATGTTTTTCTTAGGTGACTTAGATGCTTGGCTTACTTGATGTGCATTGGAGTCTAAACAATACAAGATTACTTTACAAACGACATTTAGAGGTCGTTCTCTCATAGCTTGTGCAAAGGTACTCATTAAGTAACGCTCCCAGACAATATTCCGCTACGACCCAATTTGGGGGTGTTACAGCAGTAGCCGACTTAGAAAAATCCCATGGAAGATTTGGCGGGCTGACGCTGTCATAATTAACAAGCAATGTCGTCGCGACTTATTCCATATATATGCAAACCCTATTTTTCATGTTTTGTGTGAAAAAATCATGTGGATATCATTAGTAAGCTTTGGAGCAGACATATAGGTTGATTTTATGGTTTCTTAACCCTTGTACACTCATCATAACTCCTTGTTTAATTGAAGTGAAGTTCTTTATCCCTTTTAATCATTTGATATGTCTATGTGTTGTTTGATTAATTTTTCTTTGCTTTTAATTAACATCCTTGGCTAAATATAATTGTGTTAGCTTAGGATTGCATGAAACCTAGTTGTTTATCTTTTATTATTACTTCTTGTTAATGATGTACGTGTTAGGCTTTAGAAAACTAGCTTCTTAATTGCAAAGCGAAGATGTCTAGAGAAACGCGACTAGGTTAAAGGATACCCACACAATAGTCCTCATACTACCTTTACATTTGGGTAGATTCTAAGTTAGGTGTGTGATTTATTAGATACTTACACATTCCATTACAAGGGTGACGGGTAATAAAATTTGAGAAGACAACTAGGGAGTAGTGCATGATTAGGTAAACACATTTGTTTAACCGTATGAGTTTTTCCATCACTTTAGTTTTTTGCAATTAGTTTAGAATTAGGAGTAGTTAATTAGTTTAATCAAACCCCTTTCCAAACCTGAGATTTTACTTACTTTCTAAAAAATATAAAAACATAAAAATATTTTTCTCTCAACCTCTAGACCTTAGTAACCATACAATTCGAGCCTACCCAAACTATTCCTCTTGAGAACGATAATAACCCCCCGAGTCTTGCCTATACTACACTACAACGGTTAGGAACACTACGTAGGAGGGTTGTAAAACTTCTGCGTTTACAACATATCCGCATCATGAATCTTGAGAGGGAGGTACTGTGTAATGATGATTGATTTTTTTAGGGAAGGTTCGCATCACAGTGTGTATCAGCTCAGCTCCAACTTCAAATTGTTGATTGTCCAAGTGAAAGTGGAATAGCTTTGTCTTAGTGTTATTATGAATTGTGTGCCAAAACTATTGCATGTAGATATCTAGTGCATTAGTTGTGAAGATTAGTGCATTATAGAGGGAGTGTTGTTTGAGGATAGCTAGAGTAAGGTTGAAGAGCGATTTAGTGAAGTTTTCCTCTGGTTGCTTATGTTGATGACAACTCTTTTCTCATTTGGAACAAGCTCCTCTTCTATAATATTGGCTGGTGAGGAATCGCTTGATCCATTGTGATTGCTGAGAATAAAGTTCAAATGAATTAATGTCTCAATAATACAAACATGAAAGCATTTATTTACTTTCATTTTCTTTCCTCTCCGTCTTTTTTGTATGGTCGAGCAATTATTTTTTACCATACCTTATTTACTTTCTTTCTCATGTGCCTTGATCTTGCTTTGTCTGAACAAGATATATGCTCTCTTTTTTTCACATACGATTTTTTATCTCTCATTATGTTTTTGTTTTATCCTCACCAAAACTTGTTTAGAAAATATTTCTACAAAATTAAAGGTAGAAGATAACGCTATTTTTTATATTTCTCATGCTAAAAGTGTTCATCTTATAATCCTTTGGAGAAATATAATCATTTATTCATAAGAAAAACATTCAGAAAGAATTTAATTCGCATGAGAGTGAGGTTTCCTTTTATTAACTTAAGCTTGAGCCTTATGTTACGTGGACTGGTTAAAGGGATACAACATCATCTTTTAGGTGATGACTAGTCCTAGTATTAAATTGATTATTAGTGACTCTTAGCCAAGTTACATCAAAGTAGTCTCAAAAGAACTTTGTTTATGTGAAATTTCCCAAACACATGTCAAAACATTAAGTACTTTGTTACGTGGACTAGTTAAAGAGATGCATTATCAGCTTTTAGGTGATAACTAGCTTTAATAACTAACTTGATTATGATATACTCTTTGTAATAACAATATCAGGTTATCTCAAATTCATTTTGCAAAGGCTTTGTGTTATCTTTGAAAAATAATAGACCATGATATATAAAAATTTGTAACAATAAAGTTTATAAAACCTTATTATATCATGACTATTAGAGTGCTTGAAAATATCTCAAGTGAGATAAGATGCCTCACGTATACTACACATTGTACAAGTACTAGTATAGTAGACCTTTCACCAGTGGACGAACTCCAAAGAGTAACGCAAGAGTCTTAAAAACACCTGAGTGCACAGTGGTGATAATGACATGAGATATAGCAGTGGTGAGAAACATCATAGCCTTGTTGAGATTGGCTATTGGATCATCAGTAGGTAGTAAAGTTGGTACTATAAATCCTAAATCTGGTGATGTTGGTCTTGCAGTTAGTGGTTGATGAACAATGGGTGGTTCAAATGTCGGTTGTGGAAGATAAGCTTACTTGTGGATTAAATTATGATTTGTAACTTGAATAAGATGGTGGTGGATTATAAGTGTTTGCAATCAATGTAAGTGGATCAGGAAACCTAGCTCTCATAGCTTAAACTTCACTTGCATCTGCCTCGTTCTACTTATGATATGAATACAAGTGATCAAAGCTAATTTTATGTAGATTTCTAGCTTGCTTAACCCCTGTGACAAATCTGCTCCACTGTGGTTGAAGATGGCTAACAAACTTAGTATTGACCTAAAGCTTAGTCATGTTAAGTCTAATGATTTCAATATCATTCATCAGCTTTGCAAATCTCATATGATATGAACGAATCGTCTCTCCTTCCTCTGATGTGGATCTATCAAACTTTTCTGCTAACTTGGATTCTCTTTCTTGATTGGTCAGTTATGTCCCTTCTATTAACTCTTTCACCTTATACCATATGTCATAGGCCTTTGTCTTATGATTCAAAAGAGTTTAGATGTCATTGGGTAAACCGTGAAGAATAATGTTGGCAGATTTAATGTCACTGTGGAAACTAAAAGGGGGGGGGGCGGGCTGTCAGCGTCTGTGTCACCGTTGAATATTTTACGGCCCCACATTTCAATTTTACATTTTAAGAGTTTGCTTTCAAAATAATTAGATTGAGTTTTATGTTCAACCGATCAATCAATATGAATCAACGATATAAATTATCTTCTATTTAAACTAATTAACAATCATAAAATATAGAGAGATCGAGAAACAGAACAATCAACCTAAGACGTCAAGATTTTTGTATTGTTCGCTACGATAGCACCCTTTCACCCTAATCCACTCTCGAGTATTATACTCCGAGATTTCACTATGTCAACAAGCTCCCTTTAGGCGGATAAACCGTTTACACTCGCTTTACGTTGTTTTTTTTGGACAATTAGCTAATTGTCGAGTCCTAATACTTAGCTAGAACATTCTTTCACTTTTTCAATCACTACACTTACATGATCTACACCTATTCGGATTTACACACAATCCGAATCACATAATTACACAAGATAATTACATTAGAGATTTGGTACTTAGAAGAAGAGAGGAGATATCACTAAATAACAATTCGTTTCTTGGCGAATACGAATATTCTTCTCTTGCACTTGATAGAGAGGAAAGGAGAGATGAGAAGTAAGAGATTGGATCACTTGAAACAAGATCAAACAATGTTAATGATCAAGAGATTTAGAGAGAGAAAGAAGATTTTTAGAGAGAGAAAGTTATCTGAAAAATTCGTGCAAAGATGAATATTTTTCTGCCAAAAATAGTGCTCTGTATTTATTGAAAGGTTTTCCAACGACTTATATGCGGCGGTCCGGCGCGTCCTCAGATATTCTGGGGGCCGCCAGGGACCTATATGGGCGGCCCCAGGTAGACTCCGCTCCTGTTTTTCTCTTTTTGTGAGGAAGATTGTATCTGGTATGAAAGCTTTCATTTTGGGGGGAAAAACCTATTAAATGATAATTTAAATATATACATTTTTCTTTTTATTAAAAAAGTATTTTATGTATATTTATTTTTATAAAAATACTTTTTTGTGAAAATGTAAATGGTTACCGAAAAAATATCTCTTGAGTCACTAATCATGCTTAATGATTTGTTTGTGCATACCTTAAGTGATTAGTCTTAGAAATGGAATTTTACGGATTAATAATTTGTAAACGTTTATTTTTATTGGATACATTTTTAATTTTGTTTAGTATCATAAACGTTTAGAGGTCGATAAATTATAAATAACTGTTTTTGACATTATTTGTATTAACAATCTTCCTTTTTTTTATGGTGACAAACAATACTAATCTCCATTTTGTATAAAATTAAAGTTTCAAAGTATTAATGAGTTTCATTTACATTTCTCCCCACTCTTTGTCGATTCAAACAAGACAGATGATCGTAGAATGTTGAAGAAGGAGGGAAAATCGACGATATCAAGACTCCCCCTTGATGTAGGCTCCCCCTCGTTTGAGGCACCAAGGGATCGATCTTACAAAAATTATTTGCTACAAAACAAAGTTAGAGGTACAAGTGCATGAAAAATATATCTAACTAATGGCAATATCATGAAAAATATCTCAAAGTTAATCACACTTCCATGTAACTCATAAAGAGATTCCATTCATCATTTCAATAAGCTCTTACAATCATCATAGATGGCAAGCTTATGATAATACAAGAAAAGATGACCATGCATAACATAAATATCAAATTAAGTCTAGACTAGTTGATTCTTGATTCATAGGAGATGTCGCAACCAAAAGGTAAGTGATTGATTTATTAGGAGAAATTGAGCATTCAAGAGTGCTTAATTATGGTGAGTTAGTTGCTATGGAAGAATGGAATAGGGTTGAGGGTCCAATGACAAGAGATTTGAGATGATTGAGATCATCTCTTAGTATTTCAAATAGATCTCGGGTTTGTAAGCAACAATGGCAAAACTTTGAATAAAATTTTACTTGATCAAAAGAAGGTGGAGGGATACATGGTAAGGTAGGAGGTGAAGGATTAGTGGCTTCAATTATTTGTTGGAGGTTAATGTCAATGAGATTTGATAAGTGATGAGGTTCATTGTGGTTTTGTTCATGTTGGTTGTGAGTTGAGTTTTGTGGAGGTGAAGAGGATGAGAAAGAGTTAGTAGAGATGGGAGAGGTAGGTGGAGGCCCTTTTGGTAAATGAGAAAGTGGTGAAGGAGAAAGATTATAACTTTGCCTCCAAGGCCCTAGAATGGCTTTTTAGTGTTTTCGTGAGTAATCATGAGAGGATTTGCTAGAGGAGGACATGATAGTGAGAAATTTTGAGGAAGAAGTGATTAAGGAAAAGTGGCGAGGATTTAAGAGTATGATGTATTGGAGAGACGGGAAGAATGATGTTCATATATTGAAGATTTTTAGGGAAAGGTCATGGTTGTGAGGTTGAAATAGTGATTCCTTAATAGTGTTTTGGTTAGAAAGGAAAATCAATGGCGTGGACCTAGGGTGAATAGGGTTCAAAGGTTGTAGAAAAAGAGGAGATCAGGAAACTATTTATGTTCCATTTAGTTGGCAGTAAGTCCCATATAAACACTACGGCGGTCCACCATATTTATTTCGGGGGATAAACATGGGGCGGTCCCATATATATTTGGGGGTCGCCTAATTTTTTTTGGGTCTGTTTTCTGGAGAGATACAAAATTCTCCATTTTTCCCTTGTTTTTCAAATTAACCCAAAGATAAGAAGGTTGGAGTATTTCCTATTTTTCAAGAATCACATATTCTAGCCAAATAATAAATGCATGCAATGGAGCTATGTAAAAGCATATAAGTCACGTAAAAGCCTATGAAATGTCAAATTGCAAGCATCAATAGTGATTAAGGAAAGTTATACATTTACAAGAATATATCATAATAATATTTAGTTTAATTCTACTGGCAAGAAAGTCCTAACAAGTAATCGTGTTACGTTGCCACATCTAGTTTACGTGTGATGATTATGATGCGCACGTCGAACATCTTCTAGAATTTCATTAGTTGAAGAATTGTGTAAGGGGTTCATTGTTGTTGGATAGGAGATGAATTTATGATTGTTTGGAGAAAATTTAGTTAATTTGTCAAGAAATTTTGACAACAAGAGTTCGTATGACAAGATGTCATTGTATCGATGCTTGAAGTCATTTATTCAATTTAGAACAAAATGAGAGATGTTGAAGGGTGTAGAGGAAGTAATGCAAAAGAGCATAAAGGCTTCACAAGCCGACAATAGATTTTTGTCAATATCAACGATACATATGATGTTCTCACGAATGAGAAGATGTGTCATTCTAAGATAAGGAAAATTTTCTTCTACCAAGAGATTGCATGGATCCTCTAATGAAAACTTGAAACCATTGAGACATTTCTTACCTATATTGTATGTGATTGAGGTTGGATGGATTAATTTGGTATAGAGAGGATCTTTTGTTAGAGTATTGTTGTGTTTATTGATGGATTTTAGAGACCATTCATTGTTATAAAAACAATGTCCTTCAAACAGAATATTGAATAGTGTTCTAAAATCCCAAAAAGAGGCACCAACTCGTTTTCTATTTATTTCAAATAATATGATCTAAAGGCCACTTATTAGGGTGTGTTCAAACTTTTAATAAAATTCGTATATGAATTTTGGATATAAGTTTCCTTTTAAATGAAGGAGGGTTTGAAATCCAGTTTTGTTTAGGTTCTTTTCTAAAATACCTTTGGGATCAATGTTTTGTTAACAATTCATACCTTCAGAATAGGACGACAGGATTTTTGGATAAAGTGGTTTTTGAGAAGACTTGGTGTCAATGGAAAGGTAGGATTCATTTGGAGTTAAAGGGATGTGAGTTTCTAAGCATTTATGTTTATCTTAAGACATTTTCTTTCACCTATCATTGATAAGAGTATTTTAGTATGTATCATTCACAATTTTCAACATCCTTTAGGCAAGTGTCTAGTGTGTGTCTATGTGTGACAAATGTGAAGTAGCGATTGACTCGACCTAGAAATAAAATCCTAAGAGTTAACCCAAACGCTCTTTAATTTTAATTTTGCTCATCCAAACATGTCAAAAAAATACATATGAATTATGTATCTCGAATTTTGTTAATGAGATCATTATTCATATATTTAAAAAAAATGTTTTTAAGTTGTATTGACAATGCATAACGGATGTGTGCTTAAACAGACATCATTTGTACCCCAGAAAATACATTAAAACGGACTAAAACACTAAAATATGAGTAATTAAGTTGCAAATATGTTTGTATTGTGTTTTTATGTCTTATAGATACAAAGGATTGAAAACGAAGCTAAAACGGTAATTTTTGGGTGACATTTGACGACGTTTTCACATTTATCGAGGTTCAAACGAAGTCATTAAAATCCCACGATTACACCTTTGGAAAGAGCATGAAATTACAAGTCTATCGGTACCTTACTTGACCCCCGAACCTTTCTTATTTGAACCTTACGCGTCCCTTTTTGAACCTTTCTTACTAATATGACCTGGTTCAGATCAAATAAGGGTTAAATAAAATATTTTGTATAAACATTATGAGACCACTGCCTAGCGCATTTGGTCTCTTGGTTCTCCTTAAGGCCTCAACCAAGATGTCCTGGGTTCGAATCTGCTTGAGGGTATATCCCCTCAGCCACGATAGCTGCCACGAAATGACACGTGGATGCCACCTGGCTGCCACATGGCAGCCGTTGACCCGTCCGTTGACTGGCGGTCAACCACTGTTGACCGGTGGTTGGCCGATGGTCCGGCTGTAGTTGACCGGTGGTCTGGCAATGGTTCACGATAGTCCTCCATCGTTGACCGTCATTTGCCACCGTTGACCGCCACCGTTAACCGTCGTTGACCTGTGGTCCGGTGGTGGCTCTGATGACGGTTAAGGAACAGTTGACATGCTATATGGCACCAATCATAGGGTGACACGTGGCGTACTAATCAATATGCAAGTTCGGTACGAGGTTACAGGTTCGGATGGCGGCTCGAGGTTCGTTTGGTGGCTCGGGAGGCTCGGTGGTTGGCTCGGGACAGCCGAACCAACAAAGAATAATCTGGAAGGACGCGTGTCGCACTATGATTGGTGGATCCAGCTGTATTTCGTTGGCATACTAAGAACGCAACTCCATGCCAATAGTTGGCAATAAATGTGGCGGTTGGAGTGACGAAAATACCAAAATACCCCTAGATCTGGAACTCTTATTGGTTGATCACCTGAAAGGACAAAAATGCCCCTCCTACTTGGTGACTATAAAATGAGACGCAGGGAATTCATTTGAGGTGTTAGATTTAGTTTATTTTCACATAGTAGTGTAGGTAAATTTTAGGAGTAGTGTAGTATAGTTTTAGCTTATTGTAAAAGCTTTTATAGCTTATCTAGCTTATTGTAATCAACTATTTTTAGCTTATTAATGAAGATGTTTGTGTTGGAAGTGACTTGAGCTTATTCTTTTTCTAATCATCTATTATCTTTTTAAGCTTACTTTGAGCTTATTGCTTAATAGCTTATTATCTCTTAATCAACTGAGCTTCTATAGCATATTTGAATTGATTTTAAGCTTATATATTTTTGAATTAAGCACTTGGCTTATTTTTGATCAACTTTTCGTATAGTTTTCGGATAAGCTTATTAAGATCTTATTCAATTAGCTTATTAGCTTATTTCATGTTTTATTTTTTTTAGATCTAGCTTATTCAATTTAGTTTTCAAATAGATCTAGTTTTTATAAATATTTTTAAAATAGCTTAATCTTTTAGATCTACGCTTTAGCTTTTCTATTTTAAAATACTTAATATTTTGAAATTAAAGTCTTTAGCTTATAGCTTATTCATATTGTTTAACAATTGTTTGAATTGTGATTTGGTGTATTCGATTCTACTCATGAGGCGAAGAGCTTATGGTTCTTATAAACTAGTTTCACTATTAAAGTTCCAAGCTTTTTTAAGTTTTTACCTAGCTTATTAGTTAATAAAGCTCAAAACTTTATTAATTAATTAGTGAAATAAAAACTAATAAAGTCTTAAACTTTAAAAGTTTAATTAAGTTTATAAAAGCGAGTGGTTTAATTCGTTTTGTTCTCATCAATCGGATTCTACTTTCTCGTCTTTTTCACTCTTTATTAGTAGTAGCTTATTTAGTCGATTTGATAAAAAAAATGTTTATGTTTGCTTTGTTGATTAGTACTAGCTTAATTGTTATGATTAGTGAGTAATTTATTATTGCTTGCTAAGTGATTTATGGATTGGAAATTAAGTGTGGATTGTAAAAAGGTTTGTTAATTAATAATCTTTGATTATTTAGATTTGTAGTTTAAATGTTTTAAAAGGTAAAATCCGAAAAAATAGTCAAACGACACATCTAATAATTAATATCTTTTTAAGAGATTTTTGTCAAAATAAACCAACGTTGTGAGATAATTATCTTTTCTAAGGAAGTTAATTTGTTAAGGAAAACATAATTCACACTTGAGGAACTTTCCAAGCCACTTAGCAAGCATATCTTTTTATATAGTTCTTTTCATTTAATTGTTTAGTTTATTTGTTATTTAGTATAATCTAGTTTAGTAGTTTTTAAAATTTAGTGTTAAATCAAATACCAAAATTAAAAGATATTCAAGCATTAAATTGGAAATTTTCATGAATTTCAAATTCATCTCTCGTTGGGACACGACATCCGGAGGATAAACTATTACTTTTTCTAAAGCAATTTTTATCCGATTTGATTACTTATATACTATTACTCGACTAGTCGTTTACGACGAATCAATTTTTGGCGCCGCTGCCGGAGAGAGGTGTACGATCTACACGTGGTGTTTGAAGTTGATGCATTGAAAATCCTTTCTTCGGAAAGTTTATTTTCGTATTTTTTTTAAAAAAATTATAAAAATCCAAAAATATTTTCCAACTCTATTTTTATTTTCTCTTATATATATATTAAATATTTTTCTTTTATTTTCTTTATAAAAATCCAAAATAAAAATATTCTTCTTTATCTTCTAATCGTTTAATTCTTTTTCTCTCATCTTCTTCTGCCATTTAATTCTTTATTTGCTATGTCTGACTCGGAAGCTTTAAATGAGCAACTGGCAAAACTTTCCCGAGCTTTGAACCAACTTGAAAGACAAATATTATCTGGCCAATATCATTGCTCATGTTGTGAGGGTCCTTGAAATGGTGGAAATTGTCTCGGGTGTAGAGTTGTAGGTACAGGAAACGGGTTTGTCTATGACCAAAACCCTTATTCCTACAAAGAAACACCTAATTTCTTTAACCAACCCCCACAACACCCGATTGAGACATACTCGTGTGAATATTATGGAGGAAGCCCTCACCCGGGCTTTGATTGTCAAGCAGGGAACACACCCAACTATGATCAGGGTCCCTGTTACAATCAAGATTTTGGTTATAACCAACCTCCATTCTATTCTCCTAATCTGCCACAACAGTTCGAATGTTGTGAGATCTGTGGAGGTCCACATTATAGTTATGATTGACAAGCAGGGAACGCACCCGTCTATGATCCGGGTCCTTATTACAATCAGAATTTTAGTGATGACCAGCCTCCATTCTATTCTCTAGATCAGCAACAACAATTTGACTGTTGTGAGGTCTGTGGAGGTCCCCATTATAGCTCTGATTGTCAAACCAGGAACTAGCTTGTCTATGAGCTTAATCCTGGTAACAATTATGACTTTCCTTGTTTTGACCAACCTCCACAGTACCATATTGATCAGTCACCCTCTCAGGATTTAGTTTTTGATAATCTTATGCATTCATACAGGGAAAATAACCGTATTTTGGAGGAAATTCTTAGAACTCAAGAAGCCAATTCCCTTGTTGACGTGAGAGAACCTGAGGGGAGTGATGATTACACGAAGGTGACTTATGACAAGGAGTAATGTTTAAGTGATCATTATACCGCTCCTGTCACACCTCCTGCATACACACCATCCATACTGTTCTTAGCTATCATGGAACCTTTAGACACCCTCTTAATAGGGGATGAGGTTATTACTACTGCTCCCGAAAGAAAAAATGACGAATTCATAAAGTCTAGTGTTGATGATCTTGTCCCAATCCCAAGGGAGTCGGAGGTGACATCGGTTTATGATGATTTAGAGTGTGATATGCCTGCTACTACACCTTTGCCCGCCACTGATGTTAGGGAAGAAAATTGTTAATACAAATAATGTCAAAAAAGGTTATTAATATTTTTCGACCTCTTAACGTTTTGATAATAACAAAATGTAAAAACATTTACAATAAAAATAAACGTTTACAAATTATTAA